>OMLP01020496.1:55257-68972 GCA_900302685.1 Spondyliosoma cantharus
CCACCTCCTTTACTCTTATTACCTAAAGTTCAACATTCACTATTTAAGAAATGCTCTCTCTCTCTCTCTCTCTCTCTCTCTCTCTTATATACACACACACACACACACACACAAACACACACACACACACACTCTCTCTCACTCACTCTCTCTCTCACTCACTCAGGTAAAAGAGGGTTAATCAAGGAGAGACGGGTACAGAGAAATGTTTATACGACCACGGGTCGTAACAGTACTGTCAGAGACAGATGAGAATGAAAAGGCTTTTAATAATAAATACATGGTGGCCTTTTGAACAGGAGACCTTCCCGCAGTTGAGAGCAACTCAAGAAGATCTCGATGGAATTGGGTCGACAGGAGAAGAGTACAGAAGAGCTCTGAGGTCTGTCATTGAGGTCAAATAAACAAACATCACTGGGCATTAATATTTTGTGTTTGGATAATGATATACATTTATACTATTTGGTTGTTTCTTGGACAATTTATTTGTTCTAATCACAAAAAGCAAATTCTCTTGCGTCTCTTCCAATCTGTGCTACATTCCCTTTCACTTTAGCCAACTGATCCAAGGCCTGATTGATGGAGAAGAGGAGTTTGTCAAGGCGATGAAGATATTCTCATCTCAACAGCTAAATCATCTGGACTCCAGCCACCACGTCCCCGTTAACATCCTCAACCAGAAAGAGATCATTTTCAGGAATATCAAGGACATTGTGTTTCTGCATGAGAGGTAATTCACATACACACACACACACACACACACACACACACACACACAGTAATGCATTGTATTACATTTGAATATGTAGTTTATCTTATAAAATAATATGTCTTCCCAGGTCCCTCCTTCCTGGTCTGAGAGACTGTGCCACAGACGATGACGTGGCCATGCATCTGATCAAACAGACTGAGGACTTTGAGAAGTATCTTCACTTCATGGTTGGACAAGCACAAGCAGAGGCCTGTGTCACTGACAAGGCTATCCAACAGTATTTCAAAGTACTCACAAATTCTATTTTGAATCAAGATTGTGGGAACTAAGTTGCTGAAGAGCAACATTCTTACGTTGATCTGATGTGCTGTATTTCTTTGATATGTTGCTCATTACATTTCAGGAGTTATCAGAATCTGGTACACCTGAGGCTGCTGCTATGGATGTCCTTACCTTCCTCCAGCGACCAGTAGAGAGGATTCAGACCTACCAGGCTTTACTGAAGGTCAGCATACAGCTCTCAATCACACAGGAATATTACAGAGCAGTTTGAATATTTGCAAAGTAGATATTTGATTCACATTCACACTTAGATATTTAAGCTTAGTTCACTGTTGTGTGTCAGGTGACGCCTGCGATGTAAATAAAAATGTTATATGCAGGAGTTAATCAAGAACAAAGCCAAAAGTGGACAAAGCTGCTGTCTTTTGGAAGATGCGTTCTCGATGATGTCCTGTCTGCCCTGGAGGTCTGACAACCTGCACCAGGTGTCCCTCATCGAGAACTACCCAGCTCCTCTAACCGCCCTGGGCGAGCCTGTGCGACAGGTAACTACAGATGACTGACGTGTCCACTGCGAAATAGCTCAGTTTCTGTCAGTGAAATTGTTGAGAGCAAAAGCTGATAGAAAGTTTTTTGTTTCATTTGAGCTGAATTTAATAATTTTATTTGTCAAGAAGACATACTATATTGTCCTCACTTGGCGTCTTCCTCTCAGGGAGTCTTCACAGTGTGGGAGGAAACTCCAGAAGTTAAGACATCCTCTAGAGGGCACCAGAGACAAGTGTTTCTCTTCAAGGAGTGTATTGTGCTGTGTAAACTGAAAAGAGACACCAGCATGAACAGTGACACCTACACCTTCAGGAACAAAATGAAGGTAAGATCTGTTCCAGACAGAAGAAGCACAGAAAACAAACTGTTTAAAACCGCATCTGTCCACATGTGCTGATAATTCCTTGTTCCAACCGTTGACCTCATCTTTCTCATTCTCAATCCACCCAGCTGAATGATGTGGAAATAAAGGAGACTTTGGGTGGAGATGAAAAGTCTTGGGGGTTGTGGCATGAGCACAGGGGCTCATTGCGGAGGTACACACTGCAGGGCCGCTCCTCCTTGGTTAAACTCTCCTGGTTGAAGGACCTGAAGGATCTACAGCAACGTTCCAGCCTGCCCACAAACAGTAAGTTTCCTTCATTTTTTTTCTATCTTCTGTCATTATGTTCTCTTCTTAAAATTGCAACGGCAGCTATAGCATGACATTGTGTTGCTGTTGTGTCAGGTGGACTAAAGGTTTAGTGAAACCCCTTTTTATGTTTTTTTTATAAAAAATGCTTTGCGAGTGGTTGTGTATTTGCTTTTGTGTCCACCAACAGGCCCACCACTGTTTGAGTCACTGTTGTCTGACTTCACAACAAAGATAGGACAGACAATCAAACTGACCTGTAAAGTAACAGGATCGCCAAAACCAGTGGTCAGCTGGCTCAAAGGTCAGATATATCTTCAATTATGCATATGCCGTCCATGTTCCCATAATACCCACTGGAGTTTTCGCACCTTGCAAGCATACTGCACATGGTCTGGTTTGGTTATAACAACGGTTTTACATTTAAAATCTGATGTCCACCTCTTAGATGGCCTTCCTTTGGAGGATGACCCCCGTCACATCATCACATCAGACCGCTCAGGCACCTGCAGCCTCATCCTCGACAGCCTCACTGCTCAGGACTCTGGACAGTATGCCTGCTATGCTAAAAGCTCCATGGGCAGTGCTGCTACTCTGGCCAAAGTTGTGGTGCAGGGTGAGTACGGATGCATCTTATTGTAGTGCTACTACTACTACTACTAAAGCATTTACAATTGCTGCTTCACCACTACTCAATGTTAGTTCTACTAATCCTGCGAGTTCTACTGCTTAATGTTTAACGCTAGTGGTACCAATATGATTACAGCTGTCACACTAACTACTATTGTTGTTTTAACTGCTACTGATACTGTTATTGTGCCTATTACTCATAATACTACTATCAATATGGCCACTTTAGTCACTTCAGTCAGTACTAATGCTGTTGGAACTGCTAAATGCTACTTTTGTGACTGCTAATTTTGTTGGATCTACTATTAATACCTACTACAGTATTACTGCTAAGGCTACTGATGTGACTTAAAATACTAAACTATTATTGACTGACTGTTCTAATTTTAGGGGCACAATTGCCACATTAATGTATTTCTCCTTCTTTCCAGCTCCACCCAGATTTGTGTCTCGGCTGGAGAGTGCTTGTCTGATGGAAGGCGAGGATATACAGTTCAGCTGCTCCACACTTACTACACCTTTACCACGAATCAGGTATGACAACACTGAAAAACTTTAGCCATAGTCATTGCTGTGTAATGTTTTCAGTCATTTTGTGTCAGACACATACATTTGTGGGTTTTGCAGGTGGTTGAAAGATGGCAGAGAGTTGACAGATCAGCAGAAGTACTCCATCCTCAATGATGCTCGGAGTGGGATCTTGTGCCTGACGGTCATCAGTGCAACAGAGGCAGATATTGGACAGTATGAGTGTGAGGTATGAAATACATATTCGGAAAGTCTACAATCCCTCAAGATAGTATCATTGGTTTTCCTGTAGGATACACTACATCAGATGTTTTGTTTTGTTTAGCTTTGGAATGAGTTTGGCTGCGTCAAGTGCAGAGCTGGGCTTTGCCCTGCTTATGTACCGCCGACTGAAGTTGAGAACGACCAACCACAGGACTTACCTCCTAAAGGTAGGACAGCCAGACCTGCTGAAGGTAATTATTCTCCACACAGGGTGGAAACCCACAAGAGGGTTTATTTCATGCGGACGCTCAGCACTTTCACTGGTCGAGCTGTGTTTGAGAAGGGATGAAGCACATGCCATTGTCCAGTTTCTCTTCAGTTCACCTCACTTCTGATCCCGTCACCCTTTTAGTATCACATCATAAGACATCTCTTCATAAAAAACTGCAACAGTTTGCATCAATTTCTACTTTCAACCACTACCATTCATCCATTCTATCCAGGTGATGCCATTTTGAGATTTTACTCACATTATTCCCATTTCACACACACTCACATCCTACGTATTTCCAACTACCATACCAGTTGTCACTAGATCCACAGGGATTATGGCATGGAGTGCTGTCTATGCATGAATGTCTAAAATATTCACATTTGCACATTAATTGTTTCCTTTGTTGCCATGCATGAGCCAAAACCCGATCCACACATTTCTTTCATTTGTCATTTTTCCATTTCTAATATTGCCATTTGTGATAAGTGATCTGCCTTAAAAGGCAGCATGTGTTAACCAATGCATGCTTCATAAATTTGCAGAGTTTGTGTCTTGCTGAATGCAAATATCAGTGGCTAACCCATCTCCCACATCACTAGAGTGACCTTAGACCCATTAAACCCATTCCTAAACCATTCTTAACCATCTCTGCATGGATACCTATACATGACCAATTATAACTTTTGCTCTTTGGTCTTGAAGACACTTTGCCTCTCACTTCATCTGTTCATCTGCCTAGTGTTGAGTTTCAAGCATGTTCACTTCTGAGCATAGTAATTGTCTTGAGATTTGTTTAGTCATTTTAAGAGAAATGAACGCTCAATCTTACAATCAGTCGTAACTGACAAAAACAACCATGTATTGCCATAACCCAGCTGGATCTAGTTGCCACCATTCAACATAGACACCATACTCCACTCCCAGCATCCTCACCCATGAAAAGACATTGATACATTTATTGTATGGAATGTTTTTGTGTTTTTCATCATGTTTCCACTTTCCACAGATGGTTAAAAGCAGAAATGTAAATACAGAGATAACAAGTACGGCTATTACTGTCCTGTGACATATAATTATTTTCCAACTGCACTAGTATCTGTTATTTGCCACTGTTACTATCACTTAGGGTGAGCAATATATGTATAATACAGTCAAATAGATTCTGTAAAATTCAATCGAATAATGAGATGTAGATAAAACGTATCATATTGGTCTTTGCTATAGGTGTTAATTAACTGTTAAGTTAACTGTTAATAAATGTATAATAAAATATTTAGAATTCTTAATAAAGCAACAAAAAAGAGTTTACCAAAGTTCTAACAATGACGTAATAGGCAAGTTAGTTAAGCTCAATAATGTTACTTTGTAACCCATTTTCAGAAAATCATTAGCTTTTATTAATGTTCTTTAGCGTCTATAAACAGTTACATTTTTTATTTCATTTAAACATAGTGTTTAACAAGTGCTTATAAGTTTTTTATAATCTTAACAATCAATCTGTTTATGATGCTATAAATAAAACTTGTAAAATACAAAATATGTCAAACTTATAATCAATTTGCTAAGGATAACTTCTAAAGATGCTTATTCGTGTTAATATGAACCATAAATTGTCTCAATTTTATATATTTTCTTTTCTGTATTTTTGACACCAGTTCACCATGTTTGTTTGTTCACCCATTGTCCATATGCTACTTATTTTTCCATCTTCCCTCTACTAGTCCTACAGCAGGAAGTACCTCACATGGACTGTTCCATGTAAGTCATCATTGTCATAATAACAAATAACCACTCAACAGTCCCCTCTTTCCTCCTGTCAACGCATGTCCGCCCAGCTAACTCTTCACTCCTACGATCACAAGATGGTCATGTGCTGGGCAGGTGTCCCCTTTACACCCCTGCAGCAGGAATGGGCATGTGCCCATGTCCTGTTGCTCTGTTGGGTTAGTGGGGTTAAAATCACAAGTACCGAGGTAAGGAATGCATTATTACTGCACCAGGTATGTCAGGTAATGTACTTTTTCACTTTTCCTTTTCCAATGATTCATTAAACTTAAGTCAAAATGATAATTTCTCTAAATATATTCCAAAAAATTGCATTTATTTTTCTTCGCTGTTCCATAAACTCCTGCTGAGTGGCTCTTTGGTTTTCATAGATTCAGACTCAGAGGGCTGGTCCACTGCCTTTGTGAAGAAATGGTTACAGACTGATTTCAGCCCCACCTCTATTGCTAAAATGTTATTCCCTCCTGGACACCCTGAAGAGTAAGTTTAGTAACAGGTGGAAAAAGAGTAAAAAATCTAAGTTTTAGTTTTGTGAATAGATACAAACACTACTTCCCTGTATTGATCAGTATTATTTGATACTTACCTTTTACTTTCATCTCATCATTGTCTTCAGAACTGAATGTGGTACTGAACAGGCTGTTCCTGCCTCCACGTCCATGGATCAGATGCTACAGCAGCCTGTCTGTTACCCAGAGGATGAAGAGGAAGAGATCTACATCTCAGAGTCAATGCAGGAAATTACAGATGGTACTCCTTTTTTTCCCAAACATAAGAGCATGACTTCTTTGAAACTTTGTGAGAATACTAACTGAGCTGATCTCTGGTTCAGCTCCTCCCTCTATCCAGGTACCCACTGAGGACCTGTGTGTAGAGCCGGGCCAACCAGCTACATTTACTGCCATTATCACAGGACGACCTACTCCTAAAATACAGTGGTACAAGGTAGGAGCGTTATGAATAAGTGGTTCCAACTTGAAGGGTTGATCACAAGAAAAAAGATACATACATGTTCCTACTACACAAGTTACTTTGGTTGTTAACTGTTTTTCTTCTCCCACATTTAACCAGGAAACATACTGAAATAGAAACCAGAAATTTCACAGAAATGCAAATGCTGCCTTCTCTGAGAAAGTACAAAGCATAAAAGATTTTTAGGGTTAAACACGAGACAGAAGTTTGACCAGAGCTTGTTCCTGTTGAAACGTTATCCTTCCCTCTGTGTTTGGAGGATGGAGAGGAGCTTGCAGCCGATGAGAATGTGGAGATAGTACAGCATGGTGCCCGCTGCTCAGTGACCATAGTGTGTCCCGAGGGCGAGGACAGTGGCATATACACCTGCCTCGCCTACAATGACTCTGGACATGCGTCATGCCATGCTCAGCTGACAGTGGAGGAAGGTGAGACAACAACAGTGCTGCTGTACATCACTCCTACAGTTCTATAGATATCAACTGAAGATCTATGTGCAAAATTTCACCAAAGTAATCTATCTTAGGTGAAAAGCGTGCCACACAACTATATTGCTGTTGTTTTTCTTCCTCTGTAGGTCCGCTGGAGCGCCAGGAGAGAGAGGTGGAGCTGGGAAAGAGAAGGAAGTTGTTCTCCGTCTATGATGTTCATGAGGAAATTGGAAGGTGAACCTGTGCTTTATACTGATTGAGTCCAATCTGCCTGTGATCCTTGATATGGATTTGATATGATCAACATAGTCTTTCTGTTTGTAGGGGAACCTTCGGGGTAGTGAAGCGTGTCGTTCACAGAAGGACAGGTGAAGTGTTTGCTGCCAAGTTTCTGCCTCTGCGGAGCAGCACTCGGACCAGGGCCTTCCAGGAGAGGGACCTGCTGTCCCGTCTGGCTCACCCCAGAGTGGCCTGTCTGCTGGACTTCTTTTGCACCAGACGCACTCTGGTGCTAATCACAGAAATGTATCCTCCCTGTTAAATGTCACAATGTGATCTATCATTTTACCTCACAGTGGGTTTATTTTGTTGAGACTGATTTGTATCCGGTTAAGGGTTCTTTAACATTTCTAGGTGCTGTTCCCATGGACTTCTGGACCATTTATTACTGAAAGGATCAGTCACAGAGAGAGAGGTTCAAGCTTATTCCTTACAAAATGATCTTTCCTCCCAAGTATTTTGCATGGATCTGCTTGATTAATATTCTACATTTTATTTCAGGTCCAGTCATACATCCAGCAAATCCTTGAAGGAGTCGGTCACATTCACAGCATGAACATTTTGCATCTGGACATTAAAGTGAGATTTTCGGTCCAATCAACATTTCATTATTGACTAAATTATTATATGCTATGCAGTTCTTAAATCATTTTTTATTTATGCTCCCTTCAGCCTGATAATATCCTCATGGTGTATCCGCCCAGAGATGAGATCAAAATCTGTGACTTTGGATTCTGCCAAGAAATAGACTCATCCAGACACCAGTACAGCATGATTGGTACACCAGAGTGTGTTGCTCCTGAGATTGTTCACCTGGAGCCAGTCACTGTGGCCACTGATATCTGGTGAGTTTCGGTTCTAACCTGGCTGAGACTATTTGCAAATATCTTTTGTGTATGTTGTTGCATGTGTAAATTTCTTTCTGATTCTATAGAACCGACTCTCTTGTATTTAAAAGAGATTTAAATAAGAGCCAAAAATTATTTGCAATTATGTGTGTTCAATCAGAAATTATAGAGCAACAGACAACATTTAATAA
The DNA here is from genome assembly GCA_900302685.1 of Spondyliosoma cantharus. Taxonomy (NCBI): domain Eukaryota; kingdom Metazoa; phylum Chordata; class Actinopteri; order Spariformes; family Sparidae; genus Spondyliosoma; species Spondyliosoma cantharus. The sequence goes on from OMLP01020496.1 coordinate 63,574, forward strand.
ATATATCCTATTCTCTCTGTCAGGTCTGTAGGTGTTGTAGCCTATATATGGTATGTATCACTGCATGTATGATTATAATAATCATATAATCTTTAATATACAGTGTAAAAAGTTGTGCAACTCCTGACTCATCACACTTTATCTTGACAGTCTGTTGTGCCGATGCCCCTTTGTGGGCGAGACGGACCGAGCCACACTGCTGAGGGTGGGGGAGGGGACCCTGAACTGGGACGCCCCTGATGTCACATACAGGAGTCCGGAAGCCCAGAACTTTCTCTACGCGCTCCTTCAGCCAGATCCAGAGTAGGGAATCTGTTTTTGTGGTTACATACGCTGCCACATCAATCCAATCACAACACAAAAATTGCAAAGATATTTTATAGACTTTGTCCCATTTCATGTAACAAATGATTGACAACGCAATGTTAGATTCCACAAAACAAAATATTAATTGTTGATTGTTCTTTGTGGCTGTGCAAGTACTCGTCATTTGATTCAATGTTGATATAAAAATATTGCTGGACACTCGCACAACACTATTAGGTTTGGTTACAGGTTAGGGTTAGGGATACATCTGACAGCTTCCATTTTACTCAACCCAGGAAGCGTCCGTCTGCCTTTGAGTGCTTGAGCCACGAGTGGTTCCAGGTGAGAGGAAGTACAACACAGTGGGTGTTTTGTTTTCAAAAACTGTAACTTAGGCACACATGTAAACACACAAATCTTGGTGATTGTTTTTAGGATGAACATGCAGGCGAAGACACTGAAGAAATCAACACAAAGAGTTTGAAAGTCTTCATCTCAAAAAGGAAATGGCAGGTGAGTTACATACTTCGTTTAAAGCTTAGCTTCTGGGGGAAAAGGAAGTACTCCCTAGTTTCTTACAATTTTGACATTCTTGAAGTTTAATATGATTACCTTAGTTTAATCCATATAACATTGTGTGATTTCCTCAAGATAATCCATATCACGTATGTTTATGTTTATCTATCCTTCCAGCGTTCTTTGACTAGTATCGGGTCAGTTCTCACGTTGAGGCCCATCGCGGAGCTGCTGGACGCTCCTCTCAGAGACACTGCAGTGACAGTGCCTCGAGAGCCCCAGGAACACAGCAGCACCTCCCTGAGCAGCGGCTCCTCGTCTGAGTATGATGAAGCTGACTCTTGGGACTTTTTCCAGCACTGCAGCCAGACTGAGGAGGAGGCGGAAACAGAGGAGGACTATGATCCTTTAGTGGAGAGAGCGCAGATCCCTGAGCCTTTTGCCAAACTCCACCTAGATGCAGACGAGGAAGAGGAAGTGACATTAGGGGAGGAAGAGGATGGAGAGATGGTAGGAAGGAGGAGTGTGCTAGAAAGGAGTATGAGCAGGCAGTCGGTTGCATCGTCAGTTGCATCGACACCTCAGAGGGAGCGTAGGTTAAGCAAGGACAGTAGTCATTCTCTCTACCTCTCTGATGGGGATGAGGGATCAGGGAGTGACGGAGGTCGAATCCCCCGAGGCAGCGTCATCCGAAGCACTTTCTACAGCACCTCCCATCAGCTTTCACCAATGTCTGCCAGGCACATGACATTACGGGACAAATTCCAGGCCAAAAAGCAGGAAAGAGGCCGCAAACCACTCAGAAGAAGCTTTTCAGGACGTCTGAATGAGCCTCTTATTGAATATGTGGAGGATGAGACAGAAACCAATCGCGGCCAGAGACGAGCATCCATCCAGCCCATAATGCAGAAGTCCTGTTCGTTCGACAGTGGCGTTGGCCTTGCTCACGGCAACATGCCTCCTCATAGGAGGAGCAGGTCTCTGGATGAGTACTCTCGTCGATCTCCCAGCTCACCCAAACGCACAAAGTCAGGTGAAGAAGAAGGCTCTCAAAGTCTGAAGGAAGATTTCACAGATGATGAAGTGGCAGGGAGAAAGTTGTTGCCCATCCCGAGCCCTCAGCGACCCACAAGAAGACGAGGCTCCGTCGCTCCTGTGCAAGGGACTCACATGCTGGGTGGATCATCTGTTCCCTCAAGCTTCATGGCTGGAGACAGAATGAGGCCGCAGGAGCAGACAGAGGACAACACCTTTGTGGGCTCTCAGGGGTCTCTGGCTGAGTCGTCTATTTTGGAGCATGGCGGCTCTGAGTCTTCAAGCAGACTCGGCTCCTGTGACGAGCTGAATCAGGGTCACCCAAGAGGAAGATACAGATCAGGAGAGAGTGACGGGTATGATGATCCAGGAGAGCCTTTGATTTCACCATCCCTGTGCTCGTTCCAAGAGGTAAAACCCAGAAGCTTGTTACCGCAGGCACCGCCACGAAACCGCACCCGCTCCAACCCCAACTTGACATCAAACAGCAGAGTTCAGCCGGGGACCCCACTGACAGCAAGCCCCAGTCCCAGTCTCACGTCTCTCCAGGCTCCAGAGAGGCCTCCCAGGGCCAGGGACAAGAAGGAGGGCCATGGCCTCCAGAGGCATGCGTCCGCTCCAGCCCTTGAAGCCCGGCCACCCACAGGGAAGTCACCGAAGCTGGGACTGCTGAAGATCTTCCGCAGGCAGTCCTGGACCGGCCATTCATACTCCAGCCTGGAGGACACAGAGTTAGGACCCACGCTGGGAGAGATCATGAAGCCAGACACTCCTACCATGTCTCTGAGGAAGAAAATGAGAGCTTCAGCCTCCAGCCTGACAAAACTGTTTTCCAGAAGTAAGGAGGATGTGAGCAAAGGAGGTGAGTTTACACTGTACGCTGTACGACAGTAATTTCGTCCTATCCAAATGTTCTCTTGTTTTTTGTTTTTTTTAACTTTTGGTGTTGTTTGTCTTTTATAACAGGGCCAATAGTAAAAGGATCAACTCCCACCACACCTGAAAGGGAACGCAGCACTGGCCTTGAGAGTCCAAAAAAGAGGGCCTCAAAACTCTTGCCTTCTTTTAAAATACCTGCATTCAAAAAGACAAAAGGTAACGAATAAGCTTCATTCTGTTGATTGTTTCTTGTCTGAAGTCCTGCTACCGTCTGTTTGCTATAAACCTGGTAGTGTATGTGTTTATTCTACTCTATCATTTTCAGATCTGCTCGTACGTCCCAACAAGGCCGAGGTGCTCCAGTTAGATGGAGGTGGAGTCCTGCTGGTTTGGAGACCAGTCCAGTCTGGTGACCCTGTCACCTACTGTGTGCAGTACTGTACAGATGGTGGGTGCACAGAGATAATAAAGCAGCACAGACATTAAATTGGTGGTTTGCTTTTGGTAAAAGGAAACCTAACAAATCAGATTTGTTGTTTATGTTTTGTTAGTTTCTCTGACTGAAATATAAAATGTCATGTATTTGCATGATGAAAATTATATTTGTTAGATTTAGCTCCTTTTTTTTCTAAACAAGCATTGTTTTTAATTAACATCTCTCAGCTGCATATACCAAAATATATCTCATCAGGCAAGGGCAGTGCTTAGCAGTAGAAATGAAGCACTAAATATTTTTCAGTCAGGCTTGAATCTACTGTAGTCTGTAGATTTCACAGTAAGACTCGAAGTTTTGTGGTCTTCCTCAGGTGGGGGATGGACAGTCCTGTCAGAGGAGGTGACAGATAGCTGCTATGTGGTGAAGGATTTACCCCGAGGAGCTTCGTATGTGTTCAGGGTGGGCTGCATCACCAAGAAGGGAGCAGGACCCTTCAGTGATGCTTCAGCACCTGTTGTTATGTCGACTCATCCTGAAGGCAAGAACAATGACCTCAAACATGATGTTTCATGCTGTTGCACATGTGTGATCTTGATGTACAGATGTAAAGTAGTCATATACACAGACAACTACAACACGGAGGGTTACAGTATTTTATATGTATTTACTCTGTTTGTACAGATACTCACATTCCTCTCATCCAGACTGAGGCACTGGGGTCAAAAGTCACTGGGTCAGAACGACCGACAACACAGAAGAACTTCAATTTCCTCTCTGAGATCAACAGGTGGGATTTTGAAGTAGAAGCTGAAATTCTCAATGGAAAAATTATCTGCAACTCCTCTTTCATCCATAGTGATCAAATAAAGGATGGAAATGTTTTCATTTTATTATTTATTTATTTACTGTGGTTTTACATCTGTTTGTGTAAAAAAAAAAAAAAAAATCTGTTTAGTTTTGCAATATAGGTGTGACTTTTCAGGTTTTTCAAGTCTGATGTTTCTGAAAAGGAACCTGATATTTTGTGCTGATATTCAATATTTTTCCTTTATTTTCCCTTGTATGCATACCTGCAAACAAATCGCTGTTTTCTTTGTCAATTGGGTCATTCGCGTAGAACTGGAGAGTTTTTTTTTAGGGGGGGAGGCTGATGCTGGAATTTCCAAGATAGCAAACTTACTAGCAAGCTAACGTTAGTCTTTCAGCTAGCTAGCTTAATTAGCAACTCCCGTTGTAGGAGGTTGTAACCTTAACGTTAGTAACGTTAGCTAGGCTTATCATTAGCCCCTAACGTTAGCCGGATGCTCTGCCCTGAGTTCCGAGATACACAGCTACTATTCGAATTCTGAGCTACCCTGAATATTCATTACGGAGGTTGTCGTGCGCGCTCGCAGTCATTCATGGCAAGTGAACCGAGAGGAGCTGGATGTAGCCCAGTTGTTAAACAACTGCGTAGGCCTACTTTTAAAGCGTTTTTGATGTGGATATGTGTTAATGTGGGTAAATGTGACTGTTTAGACAACAGCTGAAGCGAGAGTAAGTGTAACATAAAGCAATTTGGCGTGTTAAAGCTAGGGTCTGCAATGTTGTTCAGAAACACATTTTGTTATGCTGGGTGAAATGGTCCTTCTCTCCTGAGAGTAGTCAATACATTATGTATTCAGAAAAAGGAACGAAAATAATCAGACCTCTGTTGCAGCTGCAGGACTGAGGAAAAGCTGACCAATCCGTGCTATCCGGCCCGTATAGAAAGAAAATCAGATGCCTTCATGTCTCGTTCTGCCTGCGCCCCCCTCTGTCCCTCCCTCCTCCGCGCATGCGCAGGTCACGTTTCACTGATGCCGGAAATATTCAGCACACTCCTCTGCAGAAATACGGAGTTGCAGAAGAAGACGTTCATTTGGCCCCAAAGAAGAAGAAGATGTTCATTTGGTTACAATGGTAGAGAAAATGCAGCCAGCGTTACTTGTGTTGTAAGAGTGGCGTAGCCCTTTCAGGAATAGGGCAGTGCGGGAGGTGTGCGTAAGGTGTGAGTGGGCGAGCGAGAGTGAGGGAGCATGCCTACGTGCAGACAGTGAATGAATGAGAAGGTGGAGGGGCACACTGAGCAGCGGTAGTAGCAGGGTAAAGTGTACAGTATATGCTGCAGTTGTCTTTGAACAAACTGGACGGCTCCCCAAAAGACCGCAAAGCTCCCTGGCATTATTTTACTGACCAACGAACACGT
>OMLP01020506.1:1906-13170 GCA_900302685.1 Spondyliosoma cantharus
CAGGGTGCCGATAAAAAAGAGAGTAACAGCTCTCATTGGGCCACCCTGTATAAATAAAGGTTGAATGAATATATGTTTCATCGGTTCTCAGACTAGCATTTGTTCTTTAAAGCAACATTATGTAGAAATTGGCATTTTGCACGATTTGACGCCCCCTCACAGTCATAAACACAAATCCCAGGTCTGTAACAATGTTTCAGACCTAATGTAGGTGCTGACTACAAACAAAACTCATTACATCATGACAATTTAATGTGTTGAAAACTTGCATGTTGAAGTGAACATGTATGTAACACTGTGATCCTACCCTCTCACTGAAGCAGCAACATCATTCTGAAGCTGTTATTTTAAGGGGAAAAGATTACATAATGTAGCTTTAATTGACTTCTAAGTGAATTTATGCATCATATCTCATCTCAAGTTTTACCTTTCTCCTCAGACCTTGACATTAAAGTAGAGAGGCGGAGTTCGATAACAGCATGCAGGAGCAGTAGCCCCTGCATCACCAAAGATGACTCTAACCACCGCGGGAAATGAAGAGGCCCTGATGTTCATCAGGGAACTTGCTCTTAGGCCTGCCACTGAACTCAGCCACACAGGCTGTTGCTGAGCAGGTTTTTTGTTTTTTTTTCCATCACTGACGTCTGATGAGAAGAAGACTCATACCGGCTTCAAATTCAATTCAGTAAATGTCAGAATTTACCAGCGACTGAGATCATAAGCCTGCAGTGACTTCTAAATACTGAAGTTTAAAATGTTTTGACTTTATATTCAGTATAATATGTAGAGGAGACAATATGTTTGTTTTATTTTTTAAATACATGGACCACGTGTCCTCATGATGGAAAAAGAGTATCTGATTTTATCAAGAAAAACCTGATAAGTTGTCAGTCAATATGTTGTGAGGAGTGTGTTTAAAGTGTTTCAGATGAATTGGGCTCAACACAGCAGGGGGCACTGCAACTTTGGAAATGGACTCTGAACTCGCTCTGTGACATGCTGTAGTTGTGTAAAGGAAATGTGGTTTCACAGGGAGACTTTTATCTACATTTACAGAAAGTTACAATATGAGAACAGTCTGATAACGTTCTAAGCAACTCCTCACTCTCAGGAAACAAATGGATGTTCTTGGTTCTGATGTCAGTGTGTTAGATATTGTTTAAGAATCAAAAGATGAGGATAAATTAGCGTTTGTGACATATGTTGATCTTGATTACACACAGACACCACCGTCAGGTTCAGAGGCCTTTTATCCTTTGCTGCACCATGAGATCAGGCATGCTGAGGTTCATGAGGTGTAAAGACCTGGTTCTTCATCGCCCTGTAATTATGTTTTTTGCACACGCGGCTGATTTGGTGTTTGCAAGAGATAATAGTTCAGGCTTTTCATTATCTTTAACTCTGTGGAAATGTGCTTACAACACCTTTTCTTAAGTCAGCGGCATGAAACGAGAACGCAGATGATGACTTCATTGATCTCCAGTCGATTTTCCAGCTGGCTCTCTCGACATTGTCATCAGGTTTCAGGGTCTTGTTCGAGGGCCCTGTCCTACAGCAGCGATTGTACAGACTTTGAGGATTCTCCATTAAAAACTACACAGAAAGATTTTGAGAATTTAAAAAAAGACATTTACCACAGAAAATGTGGTGATTAGCATAGTTTTTTTATGGGTAACTTACAATATGGAAGTGTGTTTTTAGGATGATTTCTGTAGTATTAGATATTAACTAGGTGAACCTTGTGTGAGTTTCCCTTTTTTTTTTTTTCTTATGTCATTTGAGACTCATAGTGAATTAGGGTGATGGATCTTTAGAAAAAGAAGAAAACTCATGCAGAGGTTTTGCAGAAAGAAATCTCATGGTGCTTGACTCTTGATACAGCAGCTCCTACAAGCTATGTCAGCCTATTTGTCCCAGTTGAAATTGTTAAATGTGTAAAGACTTCATGTTATGACAAGGCTCGTGATGATGATTAAAAACTTAGACTTTTGTAATCACAGAGTATGTCAGTGAGGTAGCTTGCTGTGCATCAGTTACACCTGCCTGTCTCTTGAGCATTAGTAACTTCCTCAGTTTATTATGTTGCAGAACAGATTATTTATTTTGTTACATCTCAATAAATGTTATTTTATTGCTTAAAGCCACGGAGTGTTGCATTGTTTTTCCACAAAGAATCTTTTTTTTTTTTTTTCCTTTTTCTTGGCACTTCCGATGTGTCAAAGAGGCTGCAGGAGTTGCGTCACACAGCCAGCAACACCTCTGCTGTCGTCTTGTTTGTTGCACTGAGCCTCCGTGCTGGCATGACTCACCTGTGCCAGTGATGTCATCAGCACTCATCCACTTACAGCCCTCCCTCGCTTGATTTACAGACACCAGAGAAGATCAAGACACGCAATCGAAACCTCAAACGACTTCAATTACTTAATTTGTTTTGTAGGTTTTTTTTTTTATTTATTTCTCTGTAGGTTAGCGTACAATTTGTTTAATATTAATTGTTGAAATCAAGCGTTTCTGTTAAGAGGGATGGCAGTGTCTGTAGGTCAGTCCATCACTGAAATATTTCAGCTTGCATCCTGCTGACTTTGGTGGTCCTCTGACTTTTCCTCTAGTGCAACCATGAAGTTGATGTTTTTGCTTTTTCTTGAAATATACTCCATAGGATGGTTTGGCATAAAATGATTTACACACATTTGTGGTCTCGAGAGGATGATTTATAAAAAATAAATTTAAAAAAAGACATTTTGACTTTAAATTTAGTGCCACTTCATCTTAAAATTTCTGTTTGTCCAGTGCTTTGGATCATGACAAGATACCTGCAAAGCTAATGACATTCCCTCCAGTCTCAGCAGTAATTTATGTTTATTGAGAATTAGCGAAATGTTAAAATGCTAAGATGCTAAACTAAGATTGTGAACATTATGAGTTATAAATATCAACATGCTGACATAATCATTATTATTAGTATTTAGCTCGAGGTAGCATACTGTAGACTCTCAGTCATGTTCCTGAGTTACACTCACTCCACCAGAGGACCAGTGAAGAGAGACATGGTCAGATGTTACAGGGGATCTTCATATAAAAAGTTGCATTACTTTCTCTTAAAGGTCCAATGTGTAGGATTAAGCTGCATGTATCAGTGAAGTTATAGATTGCAACAGATTGAACACCCCTCCCCTCACCCTCCTCTATGGTGGTCCTATCTAATGTCAGCATTTGGTTTGTCCGTTCTGGGCTTCTGTAGAAACATGGTGGACTCAGTGGAAGAGGGCCCGCTCCCTCTGTAGATATACAACGCTCACTGCAAGGTAATGAGAACATTATATTTCTTACTTTCAGGTGATTATGCACTAATGAAACAGAACTTTAAATATGATGTTCCATTTCTGCCTGTAAGTCCCCCTAGATCAGACACACTGTTGCACAGTCGAACACTAGCGGAAATACACCCAATTACACATCCACTACTTTTATTTGAATTAACTTTTTATGACTTTCAATGATGTGGTAAAGGATGCCAGAACTACAATCTTTAACGTCGTGTAAAACTGCAAAATTTTATTTCATACTATTATAAATATTGTTAGTCCTGCATGTATACATCTGATTGAACACAACACCTCTGATCCGTCGAGACACTGACCCTACAGACCTCTGAAGGTGTCCTCTGGTGTCTCGCACAAAGAGGTTAGCAGTGGATCCTTGAGGTCAAGTTTCAAGGTGGGGAAACCGATGCTTAACTGGATCAAGATAAGAGGAATGTGGAGGCCGGGTCAGTACCTTGAGCTCTTTGTCATCTTCCTCGAACCATTCCTGAAACACAAAGGTAGGTGGTAGGTATCAGAGAAATACCCACATGAATGCCAGGACCTAGGGTTTCCCGGCAGTACGCTGTCTCTGCTTTCTTCCCATAGTGCATCCTGGTGCCATCTCTTCCCCAGGTAAAAGACACACACACCCCCAGCCATTCATATGATGTAAAAGAAACCATGATTGATGAGACCAGGTCACACTCTTCCTTTGCACCACGGTCTTGTTCTGATGCTCAAAGATGGAGAGAGCATGGACACTCTGACTGGTGTACAGCTACACAGCCTGATACACTGAAAGCTGCACTGTGTGTTCTGACAGCTTTCTGTCATAGTCACCATGTGCGTTTTCGGCAAGTAGTGCTCGGTTGCTCCTCTGTAAGATCAGACCAGAAGTCTACCCTTCGCTCCTCATGCCCACCACTGACCCTTGGTTCACCAGTTGTGCCTCCTTGGACCACTTTTCATTGTCTAGACATCACAATTGTCTTGCCTCCAACACGTCATCTTCAAGACTGTTCTCACATTGCCCAATATATCCCACCGCTTGACAGTTGCTCTGTGTAATGAAATGATCAGTGTTATGCGCTCACCTGTCAGAGGGTATACTGTTGTGGCTGATCAGTGTATCAATAAAGTTACTTGCTTATTGGCTCACTTGATTATACATGAGCAACAATATCCGAGTTGTTTTTCTTTTTGTGTTTATGAGAGCAACAGATGAAGGGCGCCGCCTTCATCAATCAGCTGTCGGCACCACTAATTAGGGAGTTCAATCTTTGAGTCTATTCTTAGCCTGCGCTGTTTCCTCAGTAACACAGAGCTGAGCTGCAGACAGCTGGTCAGTCTAATAACGCTCCACTGCAAACATTTCAAAAGCAGCAAGATGACCACTGATGTAGTTATGACGTCCAATTACCTGTATTCAAATCTCTGAAATATTATTTAGGAGCATTCAGATGAGGCAGATGTAGTTTTGAATGATGTTTACTGGGATGTACAATAATGGTTCAGTGATAAAAGCTAATCAGATTATATTAATTAATTTGTTTTGCTTATCCAAGCTTGACAAATATGATTGAACTGGTGGGATAATTAAAGCAGTCTTGACAAGAAACTGTGTTCACACTGAAGCGCAGAGATCAGCCAAGACGTGATGATCAGACAGTCTTCATCGTGCAGAAACAGCTTTTTCTGTCTCTAATTAAGAGTCTGCGTATGAAATACTTGCATCTAAAACCAAAGCAAACAAAGTTACAGTTACATAATATCATATATATTATATATATCCATTGGCCGGCACTGATGAACAAATTTCATAACAAGTTAATCATGTAATCATGTAACAAACGTGTCTGCCACATTTACAACAGACAGCAGGTGGAAACCTACTTGTTACATTTCTAACAATTGTCTTTACAGTTATCTTTTAAAAAAAAAACAACATCATGTCTCCCTGTCCATAACCGACAGTATTGGCCGATTTATAAACAGCACAGAAGGTCTGATAAAATGTTTTAAAAAATATCATTTACTGTCCCAAATAAACACTGCAGATATTTTTTGTCCTCCTGGCCCAAGCTGGCATTGTGGCATTTCACAGTGAAAGGTAAAATTGACACAAGTTAATCTTTTTATTTCAACAATGAACATCCATTGAACATCTATTACAAATCCAACTGAATGCAAGCCATAAAGCTCTTCATGTTTTTGCTGGCACCAAAGTAGAAAAGGTGTTTTCACATGTACTATTATGAGCTACATTAAGGCATCTGGGGAGGATCACAATCAACGTACATTAAGTAGGGATGCTTCTACATGAAAGACAGATGAATCACAAGAGGAAACGTAGTTCTTGCAGGTCGAAACTACAAACAGAGCAGTGATTATATATGGTTATTTATTAATGCTCTGTGTGAGCCACATAGCTTAAACAGTGAGCAAACTACTGGTATCTGGCCATGCAGAGACAGTTGGTGAGTTTTGGTATAATTTTGCTCAGGGCTGGATTGGCATAGATTTACATTAGTTTCGACATTAGAAAAAGTATTTCTCTTCTAAACATAAATCTCAGAGTCTGGAAGATTTAAACCATGGCTGCATACCAGTACTGTAGAAGGAAGTGTTTTGTGTAATATAGGAAAATGAGTCTTTAAAATACAATACCTTCATATTTTTGCATACATTTGAAGCATAGGAAGTATCACTTCAGTTCACATTTCAGAGACAGAAAATCATGCCAGCATCTGCACAGTTCACCCAAACAAGCAAACAGCTAACCACATAAAGAACAGGTCTACTCAGTGATGTTTCCAGAGGTTGACCTGCTCCATCACAGCACATCATATGAACACATATCTCATATATTGGGAGAAAAAGACGTATCGGTTTAGGTGATGTGGGTGTAAAGGTGTCGTAGGAACTCTCCTCTGGTGGTTGTGTCTCCGGGGAAAACCGCCTGGCAGAACTCACAAACGTTAGACTGCAGCGCCACGTCTGACATCAGCATCCCGTCAGACAGAGTCCGCAAGTCGGCGGGCAGGGAGGGTCTGTCTGTCGCAGGCATCTGACACAAACACAGAGGGGGAGACATGGAGGTTTTGAGGAACAACAAGGACAGATCAGAGAACCCCTGCCCTTGTCCAGTAAAGACACCTACCCTCGCCGTGTGCATCGTCCCATCTCCACACAGATGATCTGCTTGCAACACATTTCTTGAGCCATTCGAAGAGGCTCCTTGCCACATCAAGGAGTCCATGCTCAGCAAAGGTGCAACATTTTGCCCCAATTCCTGCTTTACCTTAGTCCGACGAGGCCCTTCCATACAGAGCTTGGACATATCTTCAGCGAGGAGATCAGAGAAAGTGCCCACATTTCTAGAGAAGCGATCGGCGACGCAACACTGTGCTGCAGTGTTTTGTGCTGTGGCTGTAAGTGGTTGAGGATTTTCAAGGAGACATGCAGGGATTTCTTGGGTGCACTGCACAGGGATGGACATCATATCACTCACGTCCCCATTAGGAAGAGCTACACCTGCAGGCAAACAGTTTAAAAAAAAAAGTGTTAAGTGAATTCTGACTGACACACGTTTCTAAGGGTTTGGAGTTACAATAGATTTCATACAGACCTTGCTGTTTCTGCAGAGCCGTTGCGAGTTGATGTAACAGAGCTGCTTGTCTGAGGCAGAGTGACCTCAGGCGAAGAAACTCCTGGTACAGCTCACTATACGCTTCCTCCATCTCACCAGCTCACAGATCCACAGCTAGTAAATACAGGTCAATACACAGAGCTGTACAGTAGACTTATATAACATACACTTATATATACATGAATCACTCATTATATAGACTACATTTGGGTGACATATTGTTTACAGACATGCTTGCAGCTTTGTGAGTCTGTACTTTGGTACAACAGTGATTTTAGCAAAATGACAATGTTAAGGAAATATTCTCTGTTGTCATCTTAATTTTGCCTGTTAGCATGTTTGTTAATTTGAGCTGTTGGGACCCACAGATGAAGTCAAAATGGACTGAAATGAATGAATTCCCCATTCTTCACACCTAGGTGCAAAACTCAGGTTTGAGCTACTATTGGTCAGGATGACAGACCCCCGCTGATCCGGTAGTCAAAACCCCAGCACCTTCATTATTCTCCCTCTCTCACTCAACGCCCTCTACTCCTTCAACTTCGGATCTTCAAGGGCTCCTCTCCACCCCTAACCCTTCACACAGACTCAGGGTCTCTGCATGCAACTAACCATCTTCTATAATCTGGCATCACGTCACACACACACATTCCTTGAGCATAGAGCATATCACACCCACATGCGATATCAGTGACCACCATTGTTTCTTTGTTCTGCCACACACACACACACACACACACACACACACACACACCTTTGTGTTGAATAATGACTTTTGAACCTTCTTGCTGCCTATTTAATATTGTTCAAGAGTGATTGTTGCCAACCTCTACACTGTCAAGAACTCCAAAATCCTTCAACCATTACGAGCTGTTATTGTAAATTTGGTTGTAGTTATTAAGTTAATTATTAATCAGAGTTATAAACAGTTGTGTACCCTTTTGTGAGACTGATTTAGTAAAATTGCTATCTTTTCCCTTCTTCAAGGGTGGTGCCTTGAGGTGATCTAATGTAAACTGGATCATATTATTCATCATAATTAATAATTATCCTGTATAATCATTCATTATAATTGACAGCGAAATTTAACCTAAATCTCTCTTTTATTGTTGCGTAAACACTACTTAATTGTGCCTCGTGTAATGCAAGGCCAAGAGAGCTAAACACAAAGCACAGCTGAGGCTGATGTCAATGTCTTTAGTTTGTGCAGGTATTTACTTGTAAAACCAAACGTATGGACGAATCTATATTTCTACCTGATGATGGCGCTAGATTAAAAGTTAATAAAGTCATAAGAGCAAATTTCTAGGGACCTGACATTTTCTCAGCAATCCATCCAATCATATGTTGTTGTCAAGATATTTTCCGTCGAGCTCATGGTGGTGCCAGAGGAAAGGTTCAGGGGTCACTCAGGACCACTACTAACATCTGTAAAAAATAAATAAAACAAATCTATCCCATAGTGGAAGAGATATTCAAAGGTGCAGTCAGCAATTCTGAGAAAGGTAGTTGATTGTTAAGTCTCATTCCCAGGTCATTTAATGTCGAAGCTTTGGGTTGGTGGCTCGGTTCGAGACACTATTGTTTATTAAGTCTCATTTAAATATGAATCAACAATCAATAATCTTTCTCCAGAATCACCCACCCCCCCTTTAAGTCTTGATCCAAGTGGTGAATCGATCAACTGAAAAAGCCAATATTGCCAGGCCAGCTAGTGCTGTTGTGGTGTTTTGATACTGATGGTCCATCACATTGTTTGATTTGGATGAGATCTGATGATCCTGATGATGTTCTTAATTTTCCTGCTACTTATAATATTTTAGTGACCATTTGTACAATGTTTCTCCACTAACATAATTTCCTTTTTTCCCTAAATCTGCTGTACATCATAATCATATTAAACATTTTGCCATATATAACCAAATCCAAATTATACAGTGCACAATAGTCAGGATTTTAAGAATTACTAAAGAATGTCCTCCACAAAATTACCAGAAACTGCAAAGAAGGTTTTAGTTCATTGAACTTTTCATATTTGATTTATTAGGTTAACTCTTCATATACTTTCTGTGTATTTTATTTCCCAACAGATCTAAACATGTATCCACAGTTCTGGGAAAATGCTAAGGAATATATTTTTGCCAGTAAGTAGTCAAATTAAAATATAAAAAATACATATAAATAAACATAATGTCAGAATTGCCCCTGCTGCTCATGGGGATCTGGGAGGCTAAAAAGTTTTAAAATCCCAAAACATTCAAATTTCTTTGATCACCATACAAACTATTTGTATTAAAGTCATCTCTCTTAGAAAATTACCAGTTTGTGCAGTTTGATCCTGGACTATATCTACTGTATTTTCGTAAGTTACATTTCCTGGACAAGCAGACCCTGAGAGGAGGTCTTCCGCTTGACCATGGTCTTACACATATACAACCACGAGTGGTTGTGGATATACAAGGTAATTTCATGCTGTCAGCGTATATTAGTTCTGATCTGCTTACCACCTTACAAGCTCATGTGTCGCTTCTCCAAAAGATCAGGACTCGTTTCTTACAGCTGGGTTCAGGGCTCCTGTCGATCCTCCTCAACGTCGAACAAGCTTCCTGTTATTGTCCTGCAATCAGACACTGTCTCAGTATGTAAATCCAGACTCAAATCCCATTGAATTTGTGACAGTGAATCCATTCTTCAGATGACGCCTTACCAACCACAGTGACTGTAGGTCAAGTCTCTTTCTTCCAAAGTGAGCTAATGGAAATTATACTGACTTACGTATCAACACCTACTGCGCTGGAAAATGCTGAACATAAGGAAGTAGCTCTTAAAAACAGGGAAGTGAAACTCCTGTCATATAAAAAGGAACGTCACCATCACTCAGTTGACATGTTACATGAGTGTCTGCAGAGGCTTTATTAGCAATGATTACAAAGGGGACAGAGTCAGGCTTTATTTTTAATGTTAATGGAGCACTGTTTCTCTTGATTTCTTATGATTTTAAAATAATCTGACCGTCAGCGATTGTTCCACTCAGTCTCTCCATCTGTGTTTTTTAAATGGATTCGGCTGCTCATATGATTTTCTTGTGCTGTGACGGAGAGTAAAGTAAGAAGAAGGCACTTTAAAGCGTTTTAAAAAGTTGTTAGCCAATAGAAGGACAAAGGCAGCTCCTGCTTGCTATCCATAGACATAAATATTCCCAAAGAAACTCGACAGGGACGACATTGGTCTCCATAAAATCCCTGTGTCTGGATCAGTGAGGCTGCATCCTCACACAAAATGGATTTTTATAAAAACATAACAATTACAGCCGCAACAATCAATCAATTTGTTGCCAACTATTTTAATAATCACCTAATCTATTTGATTAATTAAAAAAGGTCAAAAAATTATTTGATTCCAGGTTTTAAACGTGGATATTTTTATGGTGTTTGTGCTCTTTTGTGTACAAAACGATACATTTTGCCAACATCAATCTTTGGGAAACACAAATCAACATTTTTCACCATTTTCTGACAATTTTAAAATCAAAATAGCTAATCGATTGAATCAAAATGAAAATAATCGTCAGTCGCAGCACTGATATAAATCGTACATCTAGTGCATAATGCCTCCCCACCACTTGTGAAAGATGAATTCAGATCTTTTACTCAAGCAAAAGAAGCAATAATTCCCAAATAATAATAGTCCTGCCAGTAAAATATCTCTTAGCATCCGAATTCAAATCTTAAAAGTACACATGATAGAAGAATTCCCACAGTAAATGTTATAGAATCTCATATTATAGTGCTGGATTGATTATTATTAATGCATTGGTGTGTAGACAGCATGAAAATCGATATTTTTAGGGCAGTAAATCACTACCAACACAGCATATTTTTACAAGTTTATAGTAGGTCTATGATTCTGTAAATGCAGTCTTGTGAAGTTTATAATATAAATATAGTGGAGGAAAAGTTTAAAATTGCATACAATGGAAATGCTCAACACCCAGTTAAAGCACAAGTAACTTAAAGTGTAGTACTTGAGTAAACGTGGTGTATATATATATACTGTATGTCCGCGTACGGTCACATTATCATGTGTCAGTCAGTTTCAATCCCTCTAACTCTCTAGCCTCTGTCAGAACTCACATTAATCATAATTGTGTAAATTTCTCAGTAAAGTGGAAATGAAGAGTCACTCTTCACTTACTCAACCTGATTGCTCTGTTTCACTGAAAAACGCGGAACTCCATCCGAGATGCATTTCACTTTGTACCTCTTTTCCCATCCGTGAGACTCACATCATGTCAGGACAGTCCCCCCCCC
>OMLP01020520.1:2015-24966 GCA_900302685.1 Spondyliosoma cantharus
ATGGCCAGACAAAGACTTTCACCCGGGAGACCGATGCTCCTGTCCCGTGTGAAACCAAAAGTCAACGGCTGGAACGTATTCAACCTACGTACGTCACATACGAAATGCCATTTTTTACTCAACCCCACAAAGTAGTTTTGTTGGATGAACCTAAGCAAAATAGAATAGAATTACTATTTTTATATTTACTATTCTATTTATTTTATATACTACTTTGCGGGGGTGAGTAAAAGATGGCGTAATGCCACCATTATTTTTGTGGACAACAAAGGTCACCTGACTATGGACTGTCTTAATTTCTTATTCATCAGTTCATTTGACAGGGAAATACATTTAGGCATTGTTACATCCAATCAAAAGGCAACACATTCCATCACACCGTTTTGCAAAATGACACCACGTGAAACTGAATCCGACTACACCCTCACACCAGATCCGACACCGTGCTTTATTGATTTCCAATCTGTCATCAATCTATCCCTCGCAATCCTATTATGCGCACTCTCAACCCCTCATAAAGACCAAGGCACTATGTCACATAAAAAAATGGACGCCGGTGCACTTTGAGACGCTGTTCCCGCCTTCCAGCTGAGACCAGCTCTTCACCTCAACCTGTCACGGAAGAGACGGACGTTCCTCGCGAGGCGTCCCGGAGGTCAGGAAGCCACGGTCTGACCACCGCGGCCTGACCTTGGCTGATACATTAGTAGATTTAATTCCCCTCTGCCCTGCTGTATGTCTTTTTAGCCGCGCTGTTGTGTGCGGCTTCCAATAAAAAGCTAAGGAGACGCTGTTGCTGCTGCTGTATTTCATTCGGTGTCAGAGAGAGAAAGAGGGACGCGAGAACAGAGATTAATTCAGTTTGACATGTGTGAAATACGGGATCACGTCCCCGAAGGTAAGTTTTATAAATCGGAGCTTTGAAGTCGTGTAAAAAAAATAAAAAAAAACTCAACTTGGACTACTTTTGAGGTGTTCATGTGGGCTTTAAAATGAAACTGAATGTCCAAAAAAAACGCCAACAACAGATTTGGAAGAAAGATTCTGCTCCTCCATGTTATTGAGATAAGAAGGTAAAAGACGGAGGGGGGGTGAAGGTGGGGAGCGAGATTGGAAATAACACCTACAGTGAGGGAGAAGAGAGGACAGGTAGGACGATGGGCTGGAGTACACTGAGTGACTGCTTCAGGAAAGGAGCTGACAGGTGCCAGAAACCTGTCACAAGATGATTTATTTCACAAGAAGAGCCGATATCAGTAACTGCGACCATGACCCATTTAAAAAAAATACAAGATCGTAATCTCAAGGAACGGTCAAAGGCTTAGAAAAATGTTTACATCATCAGTCACCGTGTAAAATGTAGATTATATTCCTTGTTCTGACTGTTTTCCGAGATATTATGGTGCCTAACAACACCTGTAGAAGTCCTTCACCGCCGAGCTGGACGTGACGCAAATGACAACACAAACACATCCAGCACCATCCGTCTGCCGGGATCTTAGCCTGCTACAACTTTATCTTACTCGGAGGTTATCCCAGACGGAGTGAGTCGTGAGCAAGCGATCGCCACTTTGCATGTGCGTTTTCCATATTATGCAAATGCATCTGCACCGCGTTTCCCGCTCATGTGAGAGAATTTGAATAAAGTTGCTCTCTCGGGGTGTAGGGAAAAATTGGAAAAAAAAGTTCAACATCAAGGTGTATTTATATTCATTTTCCACCAGCAGAGAAAACTCTACACTGGCAGTCACCTTTTACCCCCACACACACTTCATATTTACAGTATGTCCAAGGTCTTCTGCGCTCCATTTGAAATTGCTTCCACCCACGTCGACTGTCTCCTTTCTCCCCCGCCTCACAAACGCACGCACACGGATATTCCCTGACACCTCGTGTTGCTAATGCTGGATGGAGGTTGTCATGGGAACACATCTTTGACAGTTTTTCTCGGCTCGCTGGCAGAAAAAAAACACAGAAACTCACTCAGGAAGCGGAGGAGGTGCAGGGCGCAAGAATCATCAGGAGCCATCAGGGACGGACAGTTGAATGCACCGAGGTGATACCCAGACTGGGTGGGTCATCTGTTTTGGACTGTTTACAAATGATCAAAAATCAAAGATCCCTATATATACATATGTTAGAACAACCTAGATACCTTTAATTTTCTATGCAATTTGTATAACCACTGTCATGTCTGTCGGGTTAATATGTACGGTGTCCCCATCTGGAAAACTTCACGTGGCACAAACACTTGGAAACCTGCATGGCTCGGTCCAAAGATCAGCCCATCCTCACGAGAAAAAGGACAACAACTGTGTTTGTTAAAGGGGGTCAAAATGACCAATGTTTACATTGGCAGCTCTTGTGGCTTTAGTAATTGTGACAGGAGCAAAGGAGGAAGTCAGGTGACTTAGTGTAAAGAGTGACAAAGTCTATGTAGGAGGTTGGGGCGGATCGATGGGTCAAGCATTTCACCTCGGAGACTGTTGTTGTCTTGTCTAACCAAAAGTCGACTGTAACAGTACGCAACGTTACGTACTTATTTTTACCCAAAGCATGATCTATTTCTTCACCTAACCAAACTGCGATTGTTTCATGTTAATCAATGTGTGTAACGTCACGTGCATAACTTGTCATGTTGTTTTGGAAACTGTCATATACTGTTTGTTACATCATCAACCTATTCTGTCGGCGCCTGTTGCCAAAAGCAAATGGTTATCTATTCCTTAGCTGGGACCGGTCGTCAGGCAAAGTTCCTGTCGCTGGTCTAGTAATAGTCTGGCACCGGAGCCCTCGTAAAAACGACCACTTTTTCGTCGTACCGATGAAACAAACAAGATGTATTGTAACATGCTAATTAGCAAGCTTAAAGTGAAACTCTCGCCAAAAAGCAACCAAGGCTTTATTTGTGAATGTACATGAGTCAAACCTTCGCGTAAAAGCATAATTACGTCACTTGTAAAATTTACCGTAGTTTCGTTTTCGGGCAAGCCAATTTTCAATTGAGTGCAGGGGCACTCGTACGCTAGCATCAAAATCGCTATTTTTAAAACACTAAGAAGGCTCGACACAACGTGAAATTTTGCTCGTAGTATCACCAGGGTCTGAACACGATCATTAAGAACATTGTTTGTGTACACAGAGTTTACTAAAAAGAAGGTTTTTGGACAACTCATTTTAGCAGTAGCATCTCTGGTGCGGCGCTGTCACGGCAGACAAAAAGTGTCAACTCCCAAGTGCGACCTAACAGGAAGGAGAGTAATGGTGGGCCTCCTACCTGTTTGGTCGCACTCGGGGATCGACACTTTTTGTTTGCCATGACGGCGGTGCGCCAGAGATGCTACTGCTAACGTGAGTTAGCCTAGGTTGCTTTTTGGCAAGAGTTTCGCTTTAATACCAGTCAATGAAGAGTCAAGGAGAAGAAACAAAAGACAAAGTACGGCTCACCAGCACCCCCGTCTTCACTGGCGAGCCGGTCTTTTAATGGACAGGAAAAAATATCTCAACTGACCACATTACACACACCGGCCTTCTTGTGTACATGTTTAGGACGTGTCAAATTCTTTAGAGCACAAATGTCTTCATGAAGAGAATAAATTGGTTTACACTTATCATTTCCATAAGCAAGTCCCAAGTGACTCTGCTATTGGAGAAATAAAAATGTGAGTATAAAGCTTCAGTAAGTGTGACTATAGATTTTTAGTATATAAATAAGACTGTAATAAGACCCCAAGACTGTTCAGTGTGACCCAGACAGGACGGGACAACGCTGAAGGTGCTTTATCCTGGGGGACTTTAGACTCAATAGTGTTGGAGGTTTATTGAACACGTAACTACCTGAAAAACTACCAGCGAAATCTAGTCTAAATAGAGTAACACATCATTTAATGCGTGTGTGTGTGTGTGTGTGAGAGACAACGTGTGTGTGACTGTGTGTTTGATGGCAAGTGGCTTGTGAAAGCACAGTCGGCAGTGAGGTGATGTTGCTATTAATGTTGAGGATAAGTGAACAGGCTACAGTACAGGGGCTAAGCACAATATGAGGACGGCAGAGTGACGTATGCATCAATACAATACCTGTCTTGACTGTCCTACAGTGGGATCTCATTTCATAATGATGCATGTACCTAAATTATTCCTGTTTGAAGGGGTTCCTGAACAAATAAGTATTGCCTTTTAATAAAATCCAAGGACTTGTAAGACACAAATCTAAAAAAAAAGGTCAAAATCAAAGTCACAGATCCTGTCCTTCCCATGATGCATCTCATATTGCCTTGTTTTAAATGTTCCCTGCCTGAAAAAAAAGCTTGCACACTTTGTCTTTAAGGGCTACGGTTCTACCCAGAACCATTTGATTCTGAAGAACCAATCTGTAGCATGTCCTACAGGGGTCAAGCAGAAGAAAACAGCTCAGAAAAATACAGCTGTGGTCAAGAATTGTATCAGCCCCCTCACTCGTGGTTAGGATTATTAATTATTATTATTATTATTATTATATTATTATTATTATTATTATTTATTATTATTAATTAATTATTATTACCAACATAAACCAGCTCTTCTAGAAAAAAGCTACTTACGACACATTACAAACGGAAACACTAACAAAAAGTATAATTTGCATTTTGGATCACAAACCAAACTTAAAGCTGCTGTAAGCATTGGCGACATTTCAACTGCCTGTCCTCCCTCATCTCTACGTCACCACACACGCACAACTCTTTTGTTTTTTTTCGAGGCAGCTCTCTTTGTCTCTTTTTTTATTCAAGCATTTTGATCACTTGCCGTGTTGATATTGGCCTGTGGTATTATAAACCGTCACTGTGAGCTCTGGAATTGGTTTTGTCAGTGTAGGTACCAGAACAGGTGGATCCTGCTCTCTGCATGTGCAGAAGCCAAAGACAACTTTTTGGGTCTTGCTTGGTCCAGTTAGCACTTTTATTTCCAAGAGTGTGCCTTTCAAACTCTGTGTGCCCATTCAGCATCTTTCTGTTATAAATTCTTAGTCACCAAACCCGAGTAAAATTATCTTCCCATGTAAACTTGGAGGAAAGCCTCTGGGATTAGGCCTCTGGATAGAACCCCCAGAGAGATATCTGGGTGGAACCATTACACCATAGAAATGTTCTCTGTAGAACCTCTGCGGAACCTTTACAGATGTTTATTAAGGGATATGCTAATCCCTGCTGCTCTGGGCTGACGTGGGGAGTCAAACCAAGATAAGCCGAGCAAGCACATGTGTATGTAAAAGTCACACATATTAATTTTTCCATTTGCATGACTTTTTCAGAGTTTGAGAAATAACCTCTCGAGCTCAGATAATCTTTTAAACGTGCTGCCTCATCATAAAAAGGCTGCTTGTCTAAAGAGTCAACAGACAGGGTTTTTCCTCTGACACTTATATCTGCGCATTATGTGATGTAGCCTGTTGTTGACCCTTTGAACTGTCAACTCTGTGTTAGTTTCTAGACCTGTGCACGTTTATAGGGCCTTGCTCTTCTGTTTGCTCCCGCATGGCAATTAAAACTGTGAATGAAAGAGGGACAGAAACTGACAAACACAGCGACAGAAAACAGGAGAATGAAAAACAAGAGGAGGGGAAGAAAAAACAGGCAGAGAGATGAAGGCAGAGATTTTTCTTCCAAGTTTGACTGGAGGCAATACAGCAAGCCATAATTAATTACCACAGACAGGTACGTATTAAAAACAATATTCCATCTTACCGAAGCCTTGGAGGTCTTTGCACCAATAAAGGGAGGTATTCATCAGATGAGGCCCTGTCCAAGTAAAGCTTCATGAAAGGGGACGCCATGGATAATTTATATCAAAATGCCTGCATAAACTGGGAGGCCGTAAAAAGTCCCAATTAGCCATCTGCGATTGTCTGGAGGAGGTTTGATGTATGGGCCTATCAATACAGCACAACTGCAGCCTGGGCTGTAATATCAAACTGTAATTCAGGATGCACATGGCAAATAAGCACCCATTGACTCTGTGGGTGAGTTTACAGACCGTTAGGGAGATCTATTTAACATAGGCACAGCCAAGGAAGAGCACTGGACTTAAAGATGACATAAAATAATCTTTATTTTTTCGACAGATAATATACAATGTACATGGTGAAAATAGAACTCCTTATTTAAACGATCCTGACAGAGAAGTGGGCAGCCATCGTACAGTGTCGAGACCAGTGTCTTGGTCAAGGGCACTGACTGTAAAATCAACACCATGTGCATGTTCTGATGGTGGGGAAAAACCCAAACACCTCTCAGAAAGTCCTGCCCCAGCCAGGATTCAAACCCAAGACCTTCTTGCTGTGAGTGCTTACCACTGTGCTACCACACTGCCTAGGTATAGGGTCTGCATTTATCTGCTTTAAAATTCAACATGGATGCTTGGGGCTAATATTATCTTGTTAGTAACTGGTTTATAGTTAAAAATATTACAATTACAAGAAAACCCTTCAGCAATTTTATTGATTAAATAAGAATGTAGTATTTGTTAAATGTTTCTGAAAGATTAACTGATATAACTTTTTATTATACTTTATTTTTTTGTTGTAGCCTTTGTTCAGGCTATACACATAACATTTATTGAGAGTGGATGAATTAACGGGAATTGTATCAAAAGTATGCCTTTAAGAAGTTATGGTGACACTTCCCCGTTGAGAAACTCATTGTGCTTGCCAGTGAAAGGCAGTGAGCAGAGGAGAGAAGCAGTTAATTTACTGGTAATGTACTGAGGACTATTTCTAACTAAACCAAAGCCATTGTTTTTCTTTTCTTATGTTCCTGTTCAAAGTTAGTCTGTAAGACTGATATTTTTGATATTGATGCTCAAAACACATTAATACACTGATGGCAGAGTCTGAGGCCAACCTGTTCATCAGGTGCTCAGTATTTTGCTTAACCCTCTGGGGTCTGGAGTTTAATTGGACTACTTTTAATTTGACCATTATATTTCACCTTAAAAACTATTTACCTTGCCTTGTTTGGAGTCATTATTTTCAACACAACCTCATATGTGTGACTGTCTAGTTATTTTTTTATTTATTTTGATATACTGTATTAACACAATGGACCTAAAATCACAAAAAAACATAAAATCCGAATAGGAAAGTTAGATTATTTACTGTGTAAACCACAAATATGTTTAACGAACCAATTTTATTACTTATAATGCAATACAAATTGTTGTTTGGTAAATTTGTGCATATGTTTTTGAAATTTACAGTTTATTAAGTTTAAGTGTAAGTTATATGTAACTATCTACATTTAAATGCAGACTCAGGCTCAGGGCTCCCTCAGCTCAATGAAGAGCTGCACTGCCTGCTCCACGTTCAGCAGTCTCCTCATTGTTTTGACTCACAAAACAAAAAAATGACTACACTACACACTAAACACACTACACCAAACACTACATAACACACTAACTATACACTCTAAACCCGCTATATGTCACAAAAATCTAAAATCTCAAAACTCTCTGTCTCATCGCTGTCTCTATCACGTCACTGCTGCTGTCACTCTTTCGCCGGCGTTCCTCCCACAACTTCCCCCTATTCCAAATCACGTGGTTTGCCATATAATTTTGTGATTGGTTGGTGTGGTACCTTTTCCCACCAATAGGAATGTGTTTTTTAGCTTGCAAACACGTCCTGCTTGTGGACACTTTTGTGAGAAAAGCCTGTTTTTACTATTTCTTCCTGCGTGCAGCAAACGTGACGGCAATATTCGCGAAAAAAAGTGCCGTACATTATGTATCGTAAGTCCGGTCCTACTTGGCCTATCAACACAGAAACTGGTATATAGTTTGAAGGCTGCACCGACACATACATTCGGAACCGAGAGTCACCGAGGCTGCGTCTTGCTGCTACGTCATTTTAAATGTGATTTTGATGCGCCAGCGTGTCAATCGACCTCAGAGGGTTAAGGATTCGAGATGCATCCGGGGATTTGAGCCATAGCATGAGCTTCAACCGACTGTTGAATTGTTGTTTTTGAATTACTCACTGCCTGAGCGGTAGGAGTGATGGCTTTTCCATTTTGAACTGAACTTGATAACTGAGCTGAAACTGAAAAACAGAACTGAAAAGAACTGAACTTGAACTGGATTTAATGTGTAACATTTTTATACTGTATTTTACTTTCATAACATTCCCTTCTGTGTTTAAGGTATTAGAGTTTTTCACTTGGTTCATTTTGACTTTGGAAACTGTGAAATTATCTCCTTGCTACTGAAGGGAGAAAGAAGAAGAGTTAACTCAAGAAAATAACTTTACTCAAAAAAGCAACCGAACCTAATACTGAAAGATAGACAATTATTCTAGACTGCTCTAACTTCGTCTAAAAATAATAAACTAACATAAAGGAACCATGTCTGTCTTGATTTATACTGGTTTTATGCTGTTACCGCACTACAGTTGAACCTAGAACGGGCCCAGTAGCATCAATAGGACTATATCTGTGTAAGTGCTACATATTTGCGTGCCAGCCAGGATTGGACAAAACGGTGTTTGACTAGTTACCAGAGACCAGAGAACAGCACTTTAACTGATCCATAATGGAGGTAATTGAGACATCAGGTGTACACGTTCCAAACTCACTCCTAGTTAGTGACCTTACAGACACACAAACAGGTGAAGAGCCCTATTACTTGTGTAATAGCTCTGTGTAGCTCTATTCAGAGAGAAATTCCAGTAGACCTATACCAGCCTAACCCAGGCCTGCAGATGATTGTGGAATATACATATGGCACTGCTGTGCAGTCACTCTCATCCTTGCTGCCATACAAGCTTGTCAGCAACACTCAGATTAATGTCACTTACCATATTAAAGCCTTGGCAAGTGTTTATACACCAGCATTCAGCCAGTCAGCTACAGAAACATATCTCACAGAGCTAAAAGAGATGGTGAAACTGAGTGGCAAACATCTGAAGGAGAAAAATCATTCCTTTGAGGACAACAATGTAACGATCTTGGACAGAGAAGACAGATGGTTTGAAAGAGGAGTAAAAGAATCCATCTATGTCAAACTGGAACGTCTTTGATTAGAGATGTGTACTAAGACATTACTTATCACACGCCTACAATCCAGTACTGAGTTCTCTCCCCAGACAGCTTAACAACCAACCACACCTGGGCTCACCTCGCCTCAGCAACCCACATGAAGGACTCTTGGATCAACGACCCACAAGTGGTCCAAACAACTCTGAATTGAAGCTTTCTCGCATCAGTGAAACTGTTGACCAAGAAAACTCAGAGAGGCAAGAGGGAGATTCAGAAACACACATGGATGATACTCAAGAACATGCTCTTGTAGGTTGTAGGTAAGTCCTCAGCTTAGTTCCTATGTTCCTACAATTGAAATTGTCACAGCAGCACCTCAACGACCCCCGCAAATAAAAGTCACTCTGAGATTTACAAACATCTATCCTTCTAACATGTAGAAAGTTGTTGTTGAGCATATAGTGAGCCCTGCAGGTTTATCGGTCTTTGTTGAAGGTTGTTATATTGTCTACGTTATATGTGCGTACCCCCAGTAAAATGCTATCTTTTGTGTCTTAACTACATGGTCTTGGTCTGATTTATTCTGGTTTTATGATGTTACCCGACTCCATTTGGGCACAGAACTGGCCCAGTAGTGTACATAGGGTTGTATCTGTAATACAAGTGCTACACAGCGTTATTATTATCATTAGCAATATTATAATTTCCAACTAATCTCTCCCCAACTTCTGCAAGTCAGTAAATCCAAGTAAACTTTTAATCATTTACATTTTCACCAATTTCTATAATTTGATATAGAATCTATAGTTTTCTGAAATGTTTTCTATTTTCTCTTTTTTGATTGAATTAAAATGTCACGATCAGCCTAAGTTTTGGTTTTGAAGATCAGCTAACCACCATTATTACCAAAACATCTGTTCTGAATCAATTATTACATTCATACGTGTTAAGTACTAACGTTTACCCCTTTAGCTGCTCCACCTAAATGAACCTAGTTAAGCTAAGAGCCCCTCCGGTTCACTTCTGGAGTTCTCGAAAGATAATGATACAGATTGAGCAACACAAGATGCCCCCTGAAGTCCAACATCTGTATAACAGATTCCAAAGCTTACATTAAGGCCACACTATCATTGATCGCTCCTCTGGGTCAAAAAATGGCTTAGTGCAATGCTATTGAAGGAATATGGTGATAATGGATCAACTAAGTTCTGAGTCTCGTTCAGTTCTTGGGTCTTTGTATGCTAATGAATAGAAACACAACAAATATTCCGAAAACCACAGTGTGAAAATCTTTTACTCTCATGTTAACATGTTGATGTTATGTGATATCACTATTACACAAATGTGTACAGTGAATATCACTCCCTGAAATGTTAAGAGCATACCATGAAAGTTTTTTGTATGTATTTTTTTCCCCTTCCATTCACAAAGCCATTAGTTTCAGTGAGTATTAGTATAGTAGTATGTGAACTGTACTGGACTTTAATTTAAAGCCTCTTCATGTTTCATGGATGTTGTCAAGAACACTCTCTTTCTTTCGCTCTCTTTTCTCTTTTTTTTCCTCTTTCTTGCCCACTCACAGTAGTCAGAATATCTAGGCAAAATAAATAGATTAAATAGAAAAAATAAGTGACATGTTCCAAATGATGGTACTAACTGTCCAAAACCAGCAAAAGTAGTTTGAATATTTGAATAGGTTTGAATTTTGAACACAGACTCTGCCTCACTTTTTCTCCTTCTCACACAGAAAAGACCACCACACTCTTCCCACTGTTACAGTGAACCGTTATAAAATATGTATGTGTTAGTCTACTCAGCAGTGTTTAGCCTCATGTTTGGCTGCACTGTGTAGAAAAAGAGGAGACCACAGTTCCACGGCCAGCTGAGCTGAAAGCACGCTCACTGGATGTGCTCGATGCTGGAATGCACATCACCGCTGGAGCCAGCACGGAGAGGAGAGAGTATGTGTAACGGTGATCTCTCCAAAAGACACAGACATCTTCCTGGCACTCGTCAGCAGGGAAGTGACTTGGCAGGTCACGCTGATTTGTTACTCATTGCCCAACCGCCCACACCTGTGGTTATTTTCTCGAAAGCTAATCCAAATCCGCCCAACCCAGGGGGCAGTGTGTCCCGCAGGTTTTGGGTCAACCCACCCAGCACAAGAAGATGCCAAATTTCTCAAGTCTAAACACAAGCAGTTGTACAAGAAATGTGCAGTTTCCAAGAATGTGGTAAGAGACCAGGTTAATATTTGACCACACATTCGGATTTAGCTGTCAGGACCTGAACGTTTTATGTAATTGCTGCCACTGACTCATTTTGGTCAGTACCAATGAAGCACTGAGGCTCTGCAACTAGCCCGTTAGACTATGCACATTTACTTTTGATGTTACTGAACAAAAGTTTTCCTACCATATATATTTAGAGAGTATTTTCATTGATCAGTTTTTCAAAGACACACATTTGATAAGTAAATGGTTTCAAAGGCTTAGACAAAAAAAGACATGGTAGGAGAGAAACAGTCACCGTCGAAGGAGAGTGAGGAGAGGGCAGGATGGTAAATGGAGGAATTGGCCTACAGACTTAAGTGGTTCTTATTCCTCCAATTACTAGGAAAAAAGGTAGAGAGAGACACAGAGACAGAGAGAGAGTGGGGAGAAGGAACAGCATTCCAGAGGTATTTGCTTCAGGCAGCCCGGCCTGTGAGTCAGCAGAGACAACAGAGGGCCAAAAACACACTGTCACTTGACCTGCACACACAGACCCACACAGACCCGACCACACATCACACAGACCATAAAACATACACTGGTCTGTGAACATCCCAGTGCAAATATTGTGTTTGCACACACACACTTGTACACATACTGAAGCAGTTGTCCATACAGTCCCAGGTTAATTTTGTGGCAGCTCCCCCTCATCATCATCACACAGATGGCCATGGGAGAACTTAATTCTTCCTCTATTGACTCAGTTTGCTTTGCCAGTTCCTGCTGTAATGACTGATCCATCACCAACCCTTCTGGAGGCTCAGGGTGAGCGAAGTTCACACTCTATGAGAGAGAGAGAGAGGGAAAAATAGAGTGTGTGCACAGGAGAGAGAGAGAAAGAGAGAGAGAGAGAAAGAGACAGAGAGAGAAAGTGGAAGACTAAGAGGGTTGATGGATTTCAATGCATTGTAAGTTTGTAGCAGTGCACACATCCAAATACAACTAAACACTCGAGTCAGAAACACAAACCGAGCCTGCACACGGGATAGAATGCTTCTCACCGCCACATGTGACGTTTCAGGCCCAAACTCTTCTTGAGACACTCTTCAGAGTGCAGAGAAACATCATGCGATGTGCTGTTACCCTGCACAACCATTCCCAGGCTATATGTCCTATGAGTATTTCACACCATTATAGTCTGCATATAATCATATTTAGAAAAAATCTAATATGATGCAATAGAATTTCTTGCATTTAACACACTGTATGATCAAGAATGTTTTATATCATTTCTGTATTTTCCACGTCTGCACATACATTTTTGGATATCCTGTCATTTAGTAATTCTCTCCTGCTTTGTGTATAACAAAGCCAGTTTTTATACTTAAATCATACCTGTACTGTTTTAAATATTAAAAGTTATTTACAGACATTGTACATACCTGCTCTCCTTTATACTTGTTAACAGTCTGGTAAGAAAATGTATTGAAATATGCAGTTTCAGTGAATTTGATGGAAAAGTAGCATTAGAATTTTACTCACGGGGAGCTCACCAAAGACCCACTGGGTGGTTACATTCTCTAACTGGCTACAACTACTTCCTGTGTTTGTGGAAAGCCATGTTTCTGTCAAACTTTTAACAGTGGTTTCCAACTTCAACTCCATGTCAACTGGTGTGTATCTATGAGTTGTGACCATTTCAATCAGAATGATTTTCCCATTTCGTGTTGAGCTTTTGATGAAAAAAAATTGGTCATAGTTTACAATATTTTTAAATAAAAATGGTGGGATGGGAATAAAGTTTTTTTTTTTAAAAAGTCTTACTTCCTACCTCTGTTATCACCTCACAACCTCTTATCTTAAATCTCTACCCAGGTTGAAAACAGTTGACCTGTAACACGTCTGCTCTCTGAATTGACTGCTGGTTTAGTGTGTGGCAGCTGCGTTGCTGAGCTGCTGTAGCTCCATGGAGTTTGACTTTGATAATTATCAATAAACATGATGACATGATTTTCCTTTATCCAGCTGAAATAACTGCCTGTCATGTGTTACATATTCTACAAATACAGACATTAAAACTGCAGCAAAGCACTGGCATGACGGTGATATGACTGTCTACAGGTCGTCTTCAGGTCTATTTTTGCAGAACCGCCTGTCTGTCGCAGTAAAAATAGACAAATAAGCTAATCTCTAGATGATGCCCCGCTGCAGAGTCTCTTGACACGTGCTTCAGACACGCTACTCACACCGGCAGCGTAGCTGCTCTAACCTGTTAACATGGGAGCCAGAATGCAGCGCGAGACATCACGCCATGCACACACGCTGCAGTCTGTTATCCTACAGATATGTTTGTATGTAATTTAGGAGAGTCATAATTCCAGCCTGACAGACTCTGGAAAATGCAAACACATGATCATTATTGTCTGTGTTTCCTTGACTAGTGATGTAGTAGTTGGTCTTGATGTAAAGATGATCTGCGTCCTGAAATGAAAGTAAAAATCACGAGTAGACACAAGTAGTGCTGAAAAAATTGGAAAACAGTTAACCGGCTGCCAGGGAGGCCTGTCTCGCTGCTTAACTCTCTTAACTCTGACAAGTTAGGACTTCTCAAGCCAACTCTTCCAATATTATGGACGCTCTATAACAGTTGGCCATTTCCATTTTTCCTTACAGTCTTCCTCCGTCACTTCTTTTCTTTCCCTTTTCCTTAAAGATGCCTGCAAGATGAAAGGCTGCAGCCCTCGCCCTTGCCTTATCACTGTCTTTAGAGCTTGCAAAAACTTGGCGGCACCTCAGCTTTTTAGATAGAGAGAGGAGAAAGAGAGAAGAGAAATAGCGTTGGGGATTATAGTTCTGAGGACAAACCTGGCTATTCACACTTGGCATTAGCAAGACAGCCCGGGTACAAGAAGGATATTTTTTATTCCCTTCAATTTAACTTTAATTACTCAAATCTCAGCGAGGGCACACAAGAAAAGCCCAGGCATTTGTGTCTGGGAGATTAGTAGACTGCCCTGCCAAGTCCTCGCCGGCGCTGCATCGTTAGATAGAATTCAAATTCAAATCCAGGCTAAAGACAGTGCAGCTGTCACCCCCCTGGCCTGAAAACCCCCTGGATCAGGAACGAGCTGTCCTCCCTCCTCCCTGCTTTCCCCAGGAGAAACCTAATCCTGCCTCCCTCTCTTTCCATCGTTCTGTCTCTCTCTCTGATGAATGTGACAGCTAAAATAAAGCCATTAAAACCTCTCTGAAATAATTAGTAATTAAAAATGAAAAAAGTAGGTTGTTTCATATTTTTTTGGCATCTTTCCTGAGGCTGGGAGTGAAGGCTGGCATTTGTATCTGTCAGAGGTAATGTGTCGTTTACCACTCTTGTGTCTTTGAGGACACATCAGGTTAAAGAAACACTTCCGCTTTTACACCTCCTCCCAGCGCTCAGGGAAAACTTGCTGGGCTTTTGTCTCCTCTGGTAGTTTGATGACATGCCTAAATTCAGCTTCTTGGTGACGTGTGATAGCGGAAGTTCATTGGGGGCTTCTTTAATCTTGTCAGCGAAGGACTCAACGGGAGAGCGTCTCACACAACGCTGAAATCCCAACTAGTTGTTCGCCTTTCACCCGCAATTGACTTTGCGAACACCTGCAATGTCTTCGATAAGTAGCTCGTCTTATCTCCTTTGGAAGAGCAGACCCCTTTATCGCGGGTTCGGGGGCAGATACCCCCGTCGTGCCGCGAGGCGCAAATGATAATCCATGCTGCCACACCGCTGAAATCCTAGTAAAGTGATCCTAAATTGACAAAACCCTTGAATCCTCTGGACTAGGTTAAGCCTCATCTATTAGTGCTACAGTAGCTTGGGATAAAGGTTCGTCAGCCTTGTGCCACTCCTGAGAACGTCATCAGCAGTGCCGTCCTTTCGGTTATCTCCCTCTTTTAATCCCCACAGACACAGCAACGCAAGAGGGGCGAAGAGTTCACCATCCCTCTCTCTTTAAAGTCTTAAGGTAATTTCTTCTAAAGTCACGTGGTTGGGTCTGTGAAAACACTGCATTGACCCATAATATCAGAGCAAACAGCATTGAGCTTGTACGCCGAGTGGCAAAGTGCTGCAACTGGTTATTTCACTGGCCCCGAGTCAATGAGTGCAGTAATTGATTGGCGTGATGGAATTAAGGGGAGACTTGCCGTGCTGAAGGGAGAGCTGGCACAGGTCTGATACATTAAATATCTAGCATGGCTTAGCCAGTTAGGCATCTGATTATGTTTTCGAACGACTCGAACCTGATTAAAAATCATGTAGCCCAGATGAAGGGCCCGCGAGGCCCCCAAAGGCATCCGCACAGATGCCGGTAAGAGTCACAGTGAGATACAGCAACCCTGGATGAAGTCATGGCACTACAGTCTAATTACGGGGGCTGGTTTCATCCAACAGTCAAATGTTGTGGGCTGGATGCCTATCTTGCGGAGGTGCACTCTCTCTAGCATGAACTCTATGAAATTATGGCAAATAAAGCTGTTGAAAAACAGAAGGAGGGCGAGGGAAAAAAGTCTACACCTCTTGCGGGAGTTTACTTGCTGCCTTCCTTACAAAGTTCTAACACGCCGCAAGAGCCGAGTTAATATCCACCCTCCTACATCCTTCCATTACTTCTCTCCCATCATCCCTCCACACACCCCGTCATCATCTGCTCTGGCCTGAGGGAGGGGATAGCGATTAATATCTTCCTAACTTGTTACCTAATTTATTATGGAATAGCTGTTAATTTGATTTGATATTATTTTAATAAAATTCTGTAATATATTAGATTGTTTCAGGCCATCAAAATAATTTTCCAATTATTATGGTTACTCAAGCAAGTCCAGCTTCCCCCCCTTTGTGGCAAACGACAGTTGGTCTGACTGTGAATACATTAACTGCTACAACTTTGCCAATTGACTAAAATATACATGTATGCATGATTACACCCCAAATGTTATTAGTGCTAAAGATCCACACAGGCGCAATAGATTGGACTGTGACTGGTCCAGCTAGGTGTTTGATTGTAAGGAGGAATGGATCAAATACATCCTGATGGATCTGATGTCTTTCTGTGCTAATGGCCACACACTAGAGTTTAGGCTCTCTGTTAATTAGTACCACGCTTCAGCAACCCTGTCCTTTCTGAGGTATCAAGGCACAGTGGGCTTCAGCTCAGAGGGACCTGATCTAAGCCACCCCCCCTCCCCATACGCATGCACACCTCGCTGCCCCCCGCTGGCCTTCAGACGCTATCGGAGCAACGTGGATGCACTGTCATGAAGGCCCTGCCTACAAATTTAGGGAAAGGGTTTTAAAGGGAAACAACACCAAAAAAATCACAGCATGATGATCTTCACTTTCCATTTACAGCACCTGTGACCCTCTTTGTCCCTCTAAGGGCTCAAATGATGTCCTTATTTCAAGCTTTGGTTGTTCCCTTAACTGGGTCCTATGGTTAAAAAGAGGTTGTGTACATCCTGCTTTTAAGGTTAGGGTGTTTTTAATATGTCAATATTATGGAAGATGTTCAATCTGTTGGACCAGAGCTTTGGATCAGTTTCCCCCTTTTCACTGTATAAGTCTGATAGGTGTGCGAAGAAGAACACTGAGCATCCCATCACATTTAAGAGAGAAGCCTTTGGTATACTCTATTCAGCATGTCAAAGATTGTGTGTATTGTGCATGTGACAATACATTTTACACTTGCTATGCCTTTTAATCCTTTCCAGCTGTTGTTGCTGCCAGCAAACATTTCACAATAAAAGCCCTGTTCAGACAGAAGGGTTTCTGTCCACTGACACATTACATTATTAGAATCAGGAGAGCCTTAAAGGAACTCTGGGGATATCTGAGGAATCTTGCTCACCTGTGAAGAAATCTCTCCCTTTCACACTCACACCTTCCCATGCCTTACTGTCCCGTACTCTGTCCATCTCCAGTCTCCTTCTTGTCTCTTTCTGCCAGTGTCCCTTCAGTCGTGTCTGTCTCCTCCATCCTGTCCCTTTTCTTTATTTTTCCTTCCGGCTCTCTCCTTGTATCTCCTTTTGTATCTCCTCTGTTGTCTCTCTTCTCTTTGTTTCTGTGCTCTTCTTCATACTACAGCCAAGAGATGAACCACACAAAAGTTGGAAGTGTCAAAAAAATTTCCATTTTGTTTAATCTCGTGTTTAATCTCTGTGTATGTTATATTACAGGGTAATCTATACAATCAATATTTCTAATCATTGGTTCCTATGCGTGCCTTTAACATGAACAGTCAATATCCTTTTTTCACACATACACACTAAAATGTATTTATTATTTACTGGATCAGAGTTCAAGAACACACTTCATGTGGCCTAGCTGATATTCATATACTAGTGTTGATTTCTATGCAGACTGTCACGTTTGAGATCAGAAAAAAAAAATATTTTTCTTTGTTCGTCTTTCCTGCACTCAGACATTCAGCAGCGAACGGCATCCGAGTGGGTAAAGAATCCACTTACGTTCAATACAAGCTTGAATTATTCTTCACGTCTTCGTAATAAGGCCGTGTTTGAAATGCCTTGATCTGAACTCAGTTACTCCAATATTTGTGTCTGTCTTAGTTTGTCACAAGCAGATTAGCTGTTAGCCAGCAGGAAGCCAGATATGGTTTCCTGCTATGAACTTCATAATGGTAAACTGATAGCTGGACTCCTGCTAATGTGTGTGTTGTTAGTGTTGATGCTGATCAATCTCTGTCATTGTGTTTTGACATATTTAATTCTGGTGCTGCTTCTGTTGGCATGTTTACATTTCCATCTGTCTTCTCAACAGAGAATAGCCTTTATTGTCATTGTACTGTGGAGGTGCAACAAAATTTTGGGAATTTAGAGAAATTTAACACAAGTTCTGCAAGAGATTCAGCCAAACAGCCAATGAAAGGTCATGACAACATCTTTTCCATCGTTGCATTCAAAGTCAGGTGTGAAGGAGAGTCGAGCTCAGGTTTGTGACGGCCGCGTGCTCGCGGGACTGCATTTTTGCATGAGGAGCAGAAATGCTCCCTCGTAGGAATGCTTTTTCACTCTTGGAAACTGTTCTCTGCGCTTATTTCATGTGCATGCACCTGGTTTTCATGTGCGTGGGTTTTGAGACTAATTAAACGGCATGTATACTGATCTCTTGCCAATGTATGCAAACGCTATTGCCTCGAGAGGTTGTTTTTTTCCCCATACCATGACAATGGAGTTCACTTTTTCCCGCCCTACTTTATATCTCTTATTGCATTCCCATAACCACCCCCTTCTTTCTTCTCCCTTGTCACAGCGTTATCATGATTTATAGAAGAGTACATTTTGTCTTCACTTCCAAGACACTTAAATCAAAGTACCATTACAGTACTTTATCTTGGTTTATTGGAAGCCACTGCATACTCCCCTCCTGGTCAGTTAAATGTATTTAAGTGTATATTTAGATAAAAATAGTCTCCCAGCTGTGGATTTCATTGTTTTCATGTCAGTGATAAATCTATCTTTTATGATAGTTACTCGCAGGGAGAAGAAAAATGCCGGTTTGGCTGCACTGTTATTTCCTCTGAAGTGAAAAAGAAGACGGCAGTCACAGTAAGAAAAACGGACGGACTCAAAAGAATCTGATTACTCTACCTTGCTTTGAAAGTATACTAGCTGCAGCACATTCACCATTGTGGTTTGACATTTAATTAACATGTCAAAAAATATTTTGGTCATTTTTTCCAAGTATTCCCCCCAGGGTATTTGCCCACAAGCCCAGAATGCTCTCATCAATTACCACCACTCCCTTCTCTTCTGGCACAAGGAGAGGTCACTGGAAAAGTGAAGTCCCACAGACTTGCAGTGCATTAAAAAACAAACTGTTTAAGGCGTTTATATTTAAAGTGAGGTGATAACAAGGCATGCTTATGTCGACACGGCGAGCGTTTCAGGATACTGCAAACTCTGCTTTTTCCCTCACTCTCCTCCACATCTAACTCAGCAATCTCAGTGAGTTTCCACATAGCACTCAGCGGAAGGGAGGCAAAAACACACAATACACAGAAAACATGAACATCCACCTTTGTCTAAATCAGGTAACAATACCTTGCTGTCTGTCAGGCGACACAAAAGCCTTTAAGATGCACCCTGCTGTTTCTAAGATTCCCAGAGAAGGCATCTGTATGGACACTTGACGTCCTATGATTTATGCTGTGAGGACACAGTATAATAGAACAATGGCCATAGTTCCTCCATGGAATAAACAGGGCTGCAGTAGAGCCCCTGAATGGTAAGATGGTGTCACTAATTGCAGTTAATATAAATGGAGAGAGGCCAAATTTGATTTCCAGGGTTGGGCATCACTTGCAAATCACAGCAGCCTTGATAAAGGGCCGCAGACACCTCACAGTCAAGGACAGGAACATGGCAAGCAAATGTGATTATGGACACATGCTGATACTTATTTAAGTCATACTTTTTAGTGTATGATGTAGCAAACAGAAAGTGGATTTAATACCTATTGTTGTCTTTTTAATGTTTACAGGGAAAAATCAACAAATATTCAACACACATACGCTCACATGAAACACACAGAGGAGCAGACGTGTTGTTTTCAAATTCAGCCCACTTCTCTGCTCACCATAACTTTGAGTTTAACCTCCATCTGACTTCGACGAACATCTTTTTAACTGCTCTCTACCCAGGCGACCAGGGGCACAGTGTGTGCTTCCTTGCACCCAGTGCATTAAAACCTTCCCTCTTATGTTCTGTGAGATTGAAAGTGTCCAGCGTTTTATTCAAATGACATGCTGCCTCACCAGGTGCCTCTTTTCTCTCTCCTCCATCTCCTTCCCTCCGCCTCCCTCCTTCACATTATTTTTGAAGACAACTGCAGACTAGAGGATAAGAATCCCGGTTGCGGTGGTTGCCGGCACTTCCTCCTCGGCCCTGATTTGAATAAAGAGCTTTGAAATTAAGTGGACAGGCCCCGTCAGAAAAGCAGCGGTGCGCCTTTAAGAAAGCCACCGAGCCCGGGTAAATTATTTTGATTGACGGTACCAGGACATTTTGTGCGAGCTGGCTGATTTAATTGTAAGTGCCAGGGGGCATCTTCAGGGGCCAGGTACTGGCGTACCCATTTGATCTCCTCTAGCCATCTCCCGGTGGTACCGGCTACCCGGGCACAGAGGGCCAGAGGGCAGATGAACAAAGGCAATTCTGTCTGTGAGCCTCTCCCCCTTTGCCTCCTCTGAAATAGAAAAAAAAAAAAAAAAAAACAAAGCTGTGGAATGGGCAGCCAAAAGTGTGAAAATTGATTTCCAAGCTCATTTGATGTTAAGTCTTTAGTGTCAAGAGTGGTATATTCATTGATAAAGAGAAGAGAGGGGGAGAGGGAGGGGAAGGTGGAGATGGTGGAGGAGAAAGAAGGGAAGGAGAGAGTAAAAGCAAAGAGAGCAAGAGCATCTTCTGACAGCCTTTTTATTTCCTGGATGGAGGAGAGGTATGGACTGGGTTTCAAACGGGAAGGAGGATTAGGCAGAGGGGGCTTAATGAGAAAAGGATCCCTAGGCAATGGACAAGCCCTGTCAAAGAAGAAGCCAATACTCAGTCCCAAAAGCCAAGCTGAGCCCCAGCCGGCAAATGCACACAAAAATGTACACACACCTCCAGACCCAACAGTTTTCCTTAAATCCCATCAAGCAAAGCCCAACCTATACTACTATCTCCACCAGCTGTCTGTCTCAAACCTGCTCTCTCTCAGCACAGTAACCCAGCTAGAGAGCCAGTTGTCCTTATCAGCCCCAGTGCTCAATATAAACTGAACAAAGTAGCGCGGCTGTAGCACTCAAATCAAGCCTTGTGTCCAGTTGGCGACCTCAAACTCAATCTTGTTGAGTCTCAGTGTCTGTCACTGCTGTTAATTATAGATCTACCTCTTTATATATAACACTAGCTAAGCCCATATTTTCTCAAACTGCTGTACATGCTTTGAGCATAGACCGCTCCCTTAATAGCACTAAGGTGTTTTTGACATCAGCAAATAAGGTAGCCTTTTTGTAAAGGTCTAACAATAAATTAATTTTCATATAATTGTTTTTCCTGGCATCCAAGTTGTTCTCCTTTTATGCATCACAAGAAAATATAGACATTGTTTTTTTTGTGGTGGAGTGTTGAGTTGAGGATGAGCTCAGGAGACTGACACCCTGAGGAAAGAAGTTGCTCCGTAGTCTGGCGGTATGGCAGCAAATAGTCTGCAGGCTAGGGTTAGGGGTGAATGTTGTCTTTTAGTCTACTTTGGGACCCGTAGACTGAGAAGTGAGACATCTGCACAGAGCCCAATGATGTTCTGGGAGGTTCTAATCTCCTGCTACAGAGCATTACTCTCCTGGGCATGCAGGAACCATGCAAGCTTGTGATAGCCAGCTTCTGGACCAAATCGATTTATCAGCAACTTACCTCAACACATTTGAAAGAGTGTTGTGAAAACCTATTATCTATTTTCATTTTTAGTCCATATTTAGCTATTAAATTTAGTACTTGAGGAGGATAAACACAAGCAAGGTGTCTTAACAACCTCCCCGACCGAAAAGATGTTCTCATAGAAAAGCATACACTATACGTTGACCCTTAATAAAGCCATTACTTCCTGTAGATCTATACATATCTAGTCAAGGGTGCATTACATTATGATGAATATAGGTGCCCAGCTTCAATGAGTGTGTTCCTGGTTCAGTGTTAGTGCACGTATGCACCATAACCTGATTTCAGAGACATGCATAAACCCTCATCCCAAGTATTCAAATATGCTACCTATGCTACTCCGTAAATGCTTTATCAAGGTTTCTGATCAGTGTTTGTCAGGTGTTCAGGTATTTAATTAACTCAAGTAAGTAGTAGTTAGGAAGTAAAATGATGATAAAAAAAAAGGTGATGAATGACGCAATAATGATCTACACACGGAAATTAAAGTCACATTCTAACAATGATAACGTGAAGGATGAGATGAAAGTGGGATGAGAGTGGCTGAGACATTGAAAGAAGACCTAGATGTGATGATGACCTCGAGACGATGATTTCAAGTTTCATCCATAAATCACAGACTTTCCACTGAGGCAGCGACAAACAAGAACAGTATCAATGTCCACACTATAAGTTTATGGAAGCAAACTGCTGTCTACTGCTATCCATCAAAACCAGGTTTACACCATGTTGCATGTAGCATGCATGTAAACTCATACTCATAAACTAAGCATTTAGATTCCAAATGTCTCCAGAGTCAGAATCCATTAATAGATTCATTAAATACTATGGGCTCTATCTTATGGCCAGCACAGAGTGGTACACGGCGCAGCACAAGTGTTATTGCTAGTTTCAGATCAACACAGTTGTCATTCTCATTCCAAGTCCTGCACACACATTGTATAAAAAGCAAATGTACCCATCTATGCAATCCCAGGGCGGGCTAGTCTTAAACTGGTCAGGTGCATTGCTGTCTGTAGGCAGCACAAAGTGAATGTGTCACAGACCAACAAAAAGCTGGTCGGAAGACAAAAGCCCAATTTTTCCTGCTACTTAAAGGGCGCATCATTTAGATCGAGGTTCAAGATCAACTTTATTGTTACTTCCACAATAAACAAACTTCCAAAAAAAACACACAGAAGTGTGAAATGTTTTCCTTATCCCAACTACTAGTGCAATAGAAATATATATATATATATAGAAATATATATATAA
>OMLP01020532.1:0-16327 GCA_900302685.1 Spondyliosoma cantharus
GTGTGGGAGTGGCGTCTGCCCGGTTTGCTTCCGTCACTATCCGACAGGCTCGAGCCATAGCGTCTGAGGAAAGAGGTGTCAATTTAAACTTCAGACAGTGAAGAAGCATCACAGTGAGAGACTTCATATGGATGCCGGAACAATAATTGTTTTGACTTACTCTAAGCCTTTCTTCGGCAAGGTGCTTCTGTCTGTTTGCAAGCTGCAAAGAAGAGAATAAAAACATTATCAATAGGACATTAACAGTCATTTTGAACAATTCTTTTCAAATAATTTTACCATAGGACCTGGGCAAGACATCTCATGGGTTTATCCTCTAATCCCTTTTGTACATCTAGCCCATATTGCACACTGGGCACTTTCATGCACACAGCGTGGGACTGCCTATAAGTACATTCCTTTGGCAGAAAATAACTCATCTCCACTTTGACAAACAGAAATCCTCTGACGGATCCAGCCCTCCATCTTCTAAATGACACAGCAGAGTCTCCCTTCCCAGAAAACACACATAAAATATGGAGTGCTGGTACGTCTGCTGCCAAGAAACTTACAGCTCAGTGTTGGACGTTTTCAAACTGAAACAGTTCTCACAAATTATATTTCACAAACTATGGAAAAGTGTTGTTAGTTCAACAAGTCTTGGTTCATAGGAAGATGGAAAAAGGCCATGTTATTTTTACTCAAATAACTATTTCCCCTTCAATTATTTCTCTCTGACTTATGTGCGCACTTTCTTTAACATACACAAGGAAAGAATAAGATGTCTTTGCCAATGTACATTTCAGAAATGCTTGGTTGCCAACACAGATTATCACAGGTTGACCATTTATCTTCTAACAACACATTCTTGTGGACCATTTTCCCATCCCTGTTTCTTTAAATAGCGCATTTATGTTTATAATTAGGAATTCAAGAGGCCTGGAGGCAAATCTACAAAACCAAAAGTGAGCAAATAAACAAGATCTTTTCAATAAGAAACACTAGTTTCTTGATTTTCATCTCAAATGAAAGGTTCTCACTTAAGCCCCATTCATACTGGACAATCTTTACCTGGGGGCATCTAAATCTTACATTTCCATAAATAGTAAAGAAAAGTAAAGTCATATTTCCACTGCAAATTGCCAACCATGTTTCTCCAACAATTCCTTTTTTTTTTTTTACCTCTGTTTTGTGTCATTGGATAATTTAACTTGAGTACTAAATTTGATCAGGGCTCATATGATGTTGAACATCAGTCAGTAGCCGTGAGGAGGTTAGAATCAACAAAATGTTGTCATATTCAAGTACAGCCACAAATCATCTAAATGAGCTGTAATTGTGTATTTAGGAACGTGCATAAAATAACTCCAACAACTTTATTACTGTGGCTTCTGAAATGTTACATAGAGCCTTGACATGATATCTTGGGGATCATGTCAGTAAAATTGAGTAAAAATGCAGTCTTTTCCCATGTTAATGTGCCAAACAAAACACAGACATGAGGGGATTATTTCAAAATCACATGAGGTTGCCTGGTTCTACTAGTCCTGCTCGAATACATTTTAGACTACAAAAAGTTGGTTATTACTTCCTTTACACTAATTTTCTTGTTTAGAGTCAATCACCACCATACACTGAAGACAAAGGAAATGATGGAATCACATTTCGGACATCAGACACTTCTTAAGATGGGACGTACCTTTCCCCAAGGTTGAGGGAGGTTCTGTTTGCAGATCCCCAGGTTCCGGCACCCCTCTCTTCCTTGTTGTACATCTCAGTTTTAACAAATCTCGAGTTGGAAGGCACGCTCATCTGCAGGGGAAGGGACTCCATGCTGCGGTGCATGGACAGCTTGGGGTAGAGCAGCGGTGACCCGCTCACACTCAGGCTGTCACTGGTGTAGGAGCCAGGGGAATCGATGTGGAGCACAGGTGCAGGGCTGGGGGTGAGACGGGAGGATGTGTGGGAACCAGCCAAGTCCTGCAGCTTGGAGTATGGGGGGACTTTGGGCGGGAGGTCCTGGAGCGTCACGCAGGAGTCGAGACTGTTGGAGTTGACTTTGTCCAGATGAGCCAAGCTGGGTGGACGACCCAGAGACTTGGTGTTCAGCATCCTGGGGATCAGGTATATGAAGAGATGTTAAAATATATAAAACAGGGGCAAGCCCTGGGACATGATGCTCAAAATAACCTTTATTAATATTGTAAGTCATCACTGGACACATGAACGAGCACAATATGTACTCATTTCAGGATATTTCTTCTTAACTCTAACACTGTATAGCATATAGACAGAAAGCTGCAGCTGTATTTGAGATATCTGCTTCTAAATCTGAACAGCAACATAAATCTAAAGAAACAATGTTCCCATTACTCTAGACCTTTTTTTTGATTGAAAGAAGACAAATCTTTATAGTGAGCTCGGGAGTATTTCTTGTAACTAGGACACAGTGGCAAGAGATATAGCTGTTGAATTTTTTAAGAAGTCGTTTTTCAATCATGTACTTTCATTGGATTGTGGGGGCGGCAGCAGAAACCCCGAGCCTGTAAAACCAGTTACTGCATGGCTGGATACCACTAGAGAGTAGAAAATGATGGATTTTTTGGGTGAAGCAACCCTTTAAAACAATGTTTTAATGACCTTGGTGTGGTGGGCGACGACAGTTCGGGGTATTTGCTGCTGCTGGTCCGTCTCAGGCCGTGCAGCTTGATAGCAGACTCTCCTGTGGACTGAGCCTCCTCTCCTTTCAGAGAACCACAGTCTATGTCAGCACCCACGGCCTTGGCCTTGGCTCTCTCCTTCTCCTTCTCTCGGTCGGTCTGGTTCACTGGGCCTGTGCTTCGATTAGACATTTTACTGCTGCAGCTACTGGGCTCTTTAACTCTGGGGCCTGTGGAGGCCATGGGCACAGGTTTCAAACTCAACAGACCGGGGTCAATGGTACCGCTGACTGGCCGGGTTGCCGGGCG
The DNA here is from genome assembly GCA_900302685.1 of Spondyliosoma cantharus. NCBI lineage: Eukaryota > Metazoa > Chordata > Actinopteri > Spariformes > Sparidae > Spondyliosoma > Spondyliosoma cantharus. Next base: position 2,949 of record OMLP01020532.1, read on the forward strand.
ACCAATCACACTAAGCGTGCTTGATTTGGCCGGTCGAGGCAGGCTGCGGTACTGGATGCTGTTTCGGGCGTTTGGCCCCAGGAAGCTCTGCTCGCTGCTGGCATCAAAACTGTTTTTTCGACCCGAGGGTAGTCCTCCTCCCACAGGCTTCACTGGGATGCCAGATGACTTGGGGGTTTTCCCCACAGTAGCAGAGCCACTGGAGATGGTGGCTCCCCCTGCTGTCATGACAGTGGCGGTACCGGTGGCTGTCGGTGGCCTCTTGTAGCCGAAGGAGGCTCCAGCGGTGGGTTTAACCAAACCTGACGGGGGCTTGCGGTGCTCTCCATGATGATCCCTGCCGGCGTCTGAACGAGACCGCTGTAGACCAGCAGTTTTAAGAGATATCTTGGATTTATCCAGTGGCCTCTCACATTTAGGTGCTTAAAGAAAAAAGAAGACATGGACAGACACAGGTTAATGACAACATTATTCAACAACAACATGGCAATATTAATAACAATAACATGTGGTTATAAGATGATAAAGAGCAGGAGGAAAATCGGGGCTGCTCAATTTGCCCTCTTGCCACCTTGACCCTGAAAGAATAAGCTACTAGCGACAGACTGGATGTGTCGAGCAGCAGAGCTTTTAGCTTTTTGAAAATTATAATATGGGCGGTATTTATCGGTAGTAAGATTTAAGAAGTTCTGCTCCTCAGACATTTACTTTATGTTTTTATCTTACTGTAGATAGGTTTGTAAGTACAGTAGAGTACAGCAGTAATATGGTTTCAGTTTTTGTTTTTATTTCAGATAAAAAAGGTGGGGAAGGCATTTCTGGAGAAAGACAGTTCATATTTGAATCTCGTTCCAAGGTCATCAAATATTGATGCTTTCGGCCTGAAATTCAAACCCACAGCGCTGTTATTTGGCAACCTACGAATGAGACTCAACAATCAACTATCTTTCTCCATAATCAACTCCCCAATACCTTTAACTAGAATGTTTGTTTTGTTTTTAACAACCTGCTTTAGATTTTAGTTGAACTTTAGTTCACTATTATAACCCTGGTGAGTGGTCACTAAAACCTAAACCTAAACTTGGACAAACAAATATGACGACAACCCCACTTAAAAGACTGAAAACTAAAATGGATAATCTGCGCTGTCATACATCATGTCTCTCTCAACTAGACACCTTCACTTCAAGCAAATGTATGTCATTACAGCTGAGATAGAATATAAGCAAAACACATCTGTATTTACTTTAAGAGTAGAGGTTTAGGAGTTGAATGCAAAATTTAATAAAATATATGTATTTTTTTACCTTATGCTAAGACATATCCAAGTGATATAAATGATCAAAATCTAAATCTCATTATGGATGATTAAACTAAAGTAAAGTGAATACGTGGTAATCGAAACAACCATTAAAAGATAAAAGGGTTGAGGCTAAAGTTGGAATATATTCATAAAAGCAAATGCAACACATCTGACCTCTTAAGTCATTCTCTAAACCTTAAAAGTTCCTCTGCTGGAACATTTTCCCACTGTGAAAACTACAGCCAGAACATATACAATCAGACTGATTTGAAGGTGGGGGAAAACAACATGAAAATGCCAAGAAATGTTGGCACTGGAACTCAATTTTAACCTATTATTTAATCATGGTATGTTTTTTCCAGGGATTACACAAATACACTGCATCTCTGCAGACATAAGTGTAACAGGCTTTTCTCTGAGACAATAGCAGAAAGAGGGCTCTGGCTTTTTAAGCTGAGATTTTTCAATGAAATGGATTTCAAGGTGCATTTTTTCCTGCAGTATTTTGCGCTGTGCTACAAATCAAATCCTGGCTTACGCTAAAGGGTACACTTCTGTATTCATCTTGATACCAAGCAGATATCCGCCTTGGCTGCTCTACAAACAGGCTCTGTTTTATATTTGGATCTAGCATACAAAGAAATAATGGACAACATAGAATTAGTAGTTAAAATCAAGTTAAAGGAATAGTTCCCCACTAAATTTAAATTCACTTCGATGCTAGTGGAAAGTCTGATGAAGTTTTGTAGTCCACAAAGCATTTCTGGAGCTTTACAGCAAAAGAGCTTCCTCCTAGAAAAGTTAAGTGGATGGGGACTCGTTTTAAAATGAAAAAACTGGAAAATTTAAACATAAAATGACTCCATACAGCTCATCATAGCATAAGTGTCCAGAATCCCCAAGATCCCAAAATATTTGAAAAGACATTATTTACACCCTTTTTTAAGCTCAAACCTTCACTGTAGCTTCTAAGCTTAAAGCTTAAAGATTTAGCATGCACCGTGTCTGAGGTGGGTGCTCAAGCTTGACTGCAGGGTAAATATTGGGCATCTCAGGGCTTCTGGACACTTGGATTATGTCTGACAAGCTATTTGGAGCTTGTCGAAAGTCCCCATCTTTTTCAGTTATTTAGATAATGACCAATTTTCTTCTCCTGGGTGAACTGTTCCTTTCATAACAGCAGTAATATACCGCATCAGCACAGGAGAGGAAAAGGACAGTTTGAGATGTGTGGATATAAAGTGAGGATATAACATATCTCACCTGCAACTTTCAACGTGCTCTGAGAGGTATGGGTGATGGGGGATGTCACGCCTATAGGAGGGTTACGACCCTTCTTGAAACTTCCTGGCTGACCCAAACTTTGAGGCTTCTTCAGTTCCCCTTTACCGCCTGGCTCTTCGCTGAGACTAGGAGGCTTCTTTCTCCACTTACTCGGGGCCTCCGTCTTGAGACTCCCCGTGTCATAGCTGCTACTATTGAGCTTGTGGATGGCTTTGCCATCTTCGCTGTACCAAGACAGTCCGCTTTCCACCAGGGAGCGCTTCTCTGCATCGGTGCGGAGCTGCAGAGGGAGGAAGAGAAGAGGCATCAGTCATGGTCCGTGTTATCTACGGAACTGACTGCTGTCTGTAATCTTTGTTTCATCTCAGCTGCATTCCAGTGGGAAGGAGGGAGAGATAGAGTGATATGCCCCGAGCGGATTAAAGAAAACCACAGAGGAAAACAAAGGACGGATGACAATTTTTTTTGGAAAAAACTGTCTATGGATTTAACACTTTCGGAGATAAACCAACACTGAAGAATTAGAGAGAAGATTTAAGAATAGAGGAGAGCTGGAGCCTTTACATTTGTAGTGCCGGACAAAAAAAAAAGGACAGCTACACTTTAATAGAAAACTGTCATGTGGTGCACTGAGGAGGTGGCACTGAGGACAAAATTGGGCCTGCTGCTTCTTGGCATCCTATAAATGTGATATAGAGCGACAGATGGCTCATTGAGTAGCACTAATGTTCATTTCTTCCCGCTGAGCATTCTGTAAGTAAGCAAAAAGACAAAATGTTTACCTGTCGACAAGGTAAAAACAACTAACACTTAAACAAAGTGAACTAGGGCTGCAACTAAGGATTATTTTTATTATCAATAAATCTGTCTTTGTATTGTGTTGCACAAATGTCTACTGAAGTTAGCATGCTAAGTCCACCCTGTGTTTGTTGCACGGCCTATCACATTTGTGTACACAGCATGTTGGACACGACTGGCTACTGAACTAGTTGTTATGCATGCATGCCTTAAACTTGAAGTGGATCTTATAACAGCCTTCTAGTGTAAAACTCTGCACATCATCCTGCAGAATGAAGAAACAATAAGCAAAGCACATTTTTTTTTTTTTTTTGTGAAGAGGAGCTTTAAGGCTCAGTGGAACTACCGGAAGTTTACAAGTCGTTTACTGAACAGGACATAGAGCTGCCGTGGTAAAGATTTACTGCACTGTGACAGATTGTGTTTCTCTTTTGTTTCGGTTTAATGACAGAGGTCAGGTCTGTGGTGTCTTTTTGTGGCCTTGTCAAAACAATGGGTCTCGCATCTAACACACAATACAAAGTAAATCACAGAGTCAAGCGTCAAAAATGCCTCAGATAAAGGCGTTGGTTGCAATCTTTAGCAGTGCTTTCACAAAATAAACACGACAAAGGTTAGCAAAACATTGTCACAGACTGTCCGGTATTGTATTTCAGCTCACCATAGCAGAAGAGTTGCGTCTGGATCCCAGGGGTGTGCTCGGGAGGGAGCTGAGGGAGGAGCTGGCGTTGAACTCCTCTGAACTGAGGTTCTCCGAGCCTTCGCCATCACCGTCGCTGAGCCCGCTGCTGATGGAGCTGCTCTCGTCCCAACTGAAACGAGACAAGAGTGACCACTCAGCAAAAATGTGCTCTCCTCAAGTGAATGGCAAACATGTGAATGAAGAAAACGTAAAGCAGCAGAAATCTGTGTTTAGAGGGAGAGGAGGCTGGCAGTGACAGTGATATGTCCATCTGTCCACTGTAAGCTGTCTCTGGAGGTGGCCACATGCTCAAACAAGCAGGTAATTCCAACATGGCCGCAGCTGCTCTGATTCAACTGATACATCAGAGCTCCAGACCATATGTTGACCAAAGCTGCAAGAGTGGATCCCTCACTTTTTATGACATACAGTACAAGTTTTTCACTTATTTTCTTATAACGTGTCCCATGATGTACTTGTTCTAAAAATATTTTCTGGCATTTGTACATCAAATGTGTTTTTATTTAAATTAAGCACTTAAACAATTCATTCATCAACAGCTACTGGGCTTACCAGTAAAACAGAACATAGGCAATTATGGTGCCGGAGGCTGTAATATAAATTCATTATGATAAATCTGCTACAGCTCAAGATTATCAAAATACGTATTTTTGTGTCAGAGAGTCATCCATTAATGTGCTGCGCGAACATCAAAATGTCATTTCCTTGCACTTCTTCATTAAATCAATTCTTGTGTTTGGAATTTACTCCACACTTAAACCACAACAGCTTCTGTGGAAAACGCATAACAAGCAGTCTGATTAATCATTTATTCCACAAAAATGCCAAAATCGTGAAACAAACAGTCCAGAAACCACAAAAACTCGTCATTTACTGTCATAAATGATGAAGAAAGGCAGCAAATCCTTACAATTGCCAATGTTTGAAATATGCGCTTGAAAAATTACTAAAACAATCAAATGATTAGCAAAATAGTTGCCAATTAATTTTCTCTTGATCTACTAATCGATTAATCATTGGTTTTCTAGTTTGGAACCTTTACTGCAGTTAACAAACATAAATGTGAATAAATCTAACTAATCCCACCATTGGACATCCCATAAACTCATAATGAGCAGTAATAATAGTACGGTCAATTTGAAGATTAAAAATATAAGCTTAACCATAACTTTATCTAAATCACCATGACAGCACTACTCGCAGTTTTTAAAGAGGGTCAAACGCACGGCCATCTTTAACTGTAGCTTCAAGGGACAGTTTATAGGACGCTGATAAATCATGCTGAATAATAAGCAAAACAGCTGACAGCTCAGGGTTCAGGACGCAGTCTGGTATGCACTAAAGATTCAGGATGAGGGGAAATCAGAGTGACAGGCTTCTTTAAACCTCCCTGACCTTTCCCTCCACCCCACGATGAAGTCCTGCATTGCCCTGAAACAGATGCTGCCAGATTGGCGCCTCGTGCAAGAAGGCAGGGACAGCCTCGCTCACCGGGCATCAGTTCCTCTGGATGCACTCATAATTTGAATACATTTAAAATGCAGAGCGCTGTGAAGAGAGTTCAACAAGAGGTATAGCCTCGCAGTCAACCAAAACACCGCAGGAGGATAAAACAATTCCGGGTTTAAAATTGGAGAGTAAAACATTTTTATGTGCTTTAGAACAGCAATAACACATTGTTGAATTTAAAAATTACATCTCCAGAGAGCCAAACAAGAGTCCAACTCAGATTTGTATAATTACTTTCCCCATCATTACTACTGGCAAGCACAGGTGGTAATCAAATTTATGTTGGCGCACAAAAACGTGGCACAGTGGAAAAGGTAAATTAATAAGACCCTTTAAAGCTGAGTCACTGCTCGAGCTGAATCAGTCCTTTTCCCCCTTCTCTTGCTCTCCTCGCTCAGCTCAAAACGCTCTTTGTGGGTCTGCAGCCTGCAATTAGCAGAGGCACGGAACATGGAATTGCATAGAAAAATACAGGGAGACAAAAATGGCCCATACACGTTCAGAATTGGATTTAATCACATGGCTGCAGCTGAGTTGTAGTGGCAGTTGTAAAACACTGAAGAAGCTTAGCTTGTCACTTTGTGCTGAATTTGGGCATTAAACGCAACATTTTAGTGATTTGTGGCTGCAGATACATGACCTCAGGGGGCCAAAGACAAATGTTTGATTTGAGAATTTTAAAATGTTCTCGCATGAAATCAGTAAGGGGAATAATTCTGATTTACATTAAGCCCAGATGTTCGTGGTATTTGAACAATACCACCTCTGTCAGCGGCGGCAGAGGGGCCATGAATAACCCCACGGGGATGTCAGCCTAAGAAGAGGCAGGAGGGTCTGTTGGTATTTCAAGCCAAAACTGTCCGCTCTCAGAGGTGAAATCCAGACAGCGAGAGGGTGGGAGTACACCAGCAAAGTGCATACTTCATACACAGGGTGGCAATTAACTTTCTTGTTTTACGTGGCACGACTCCAACATCACTCTGATTTGTGCGTCCGTGCTATTATTTGGGTTGGGTTGCTGTGAAAATGTTTGGATTTAAAAAAGAACTGAAGGATGATTGGTGCGGCGGAGAAAAAGGGTGGAGGCGTTACAATCACTGACCGGACTTGGATCTGGATCTAACGGCATCACTGAAAAACACACACATGGTGCAGCACACAGCAGAGATATGAACAATAAAAAAAAAAAAAACGCACACATGGAATTCCAGAGGGAAGAAAAGGTGAGATCTAAAACTGGCACTGACATTGCCAGTTTTCTTTACCCTACTGAATGAGATAGCACACAGTAAGAAGGATGCATCTCGCAGTCCATTTCTGGCATTGTCTATTTTCTGCACAAAAAGACAAGATTCCTGGGGTGCATGCCTATGGCTGGGAGAGTGGTGAACACATCCTCTATTATGCAGATAGCTGTGGTAGCAGCACCGCAGTGTCCTCCAAGAATGAAAAATGTCTTGACAGAGGCACACTTATAATTTCCGGAGCCAAAATCAATGTCGGCATATGTTCTTCTTCTTCTCAACACAATGCACACGTGTACTCTTCAAAAAACACAAGCTCAAAACAATGAAATGTGACAACTAATTGAATCCCATTGTGTTTTTTAGGTATTCGAGTATAATCTCATTATTAACGTATAAAAAAAAATGTGAAACAAGCCGAATGTTATCTCTACTCGTGAGTAGCTAATCGGCTAATGTCACTTTACTGTACCATTAGTGAAAAGCCAGGTTAGGTTTGATTTTGTTTTAAATAAGTCTATCAGAGAGATACAACCGTTAACGTTAGGTAGTTAGAGAGGGCACGTAAAGAAAGGCAGTCTCAACTTTAAAAGAAAAACGTCAGGAGAAGTTGTGTCTATAAAAAAAAAAAAACCGTGATGAAATATCCTCATTACCTTGGTGTGAAACGTGAAGTCCGTTTGGCTCTTGGCACCGACTGCAGAGGAGGCACTTTCCCGATCAAAACGCGGCCGCTCATTTGTGACCGTTTATCGGCGAACACAACTTCCTTTAATTGTCTGTGTGCCGATCACATTCAAGCTCGTATCCTCCGCAGACCCCCTTCTTCTCCCATTCAGCGAGCAGAGAGGAGCAGTCTGTCTGCCGCTGGACAGGCAACACCCCCCTCTCACCGAAAAAAAAAAAGGGGGGGAGAGAGGCAGGATGACGAGCGCAGAGAGACCCCGGTGTTTCTAACAGAGATGATGGCTAACGGCTGTCGCCTCACTGTTAACCACGGTGACCGCCATTAATCTACTGTAACACGTCAGTGACCCGCGAGTTATCCGAGCAGCCCTAAATAAACAGTCGTGGAGGAAGTTTTCAGATGCTTTACTGAGCCTCAGTAAAAAAAATACTAACACCCCACTGTAAAAATAATCCATGTCTAAGAGTAAAGTGTAGTTTGTAATCCTAAAACCCCGAAATCAGTTAGCATTGTGCACATCCGGTTCCCTCATCTCAAAGTCAATAGGTTTTGTTAAATTGGTTTTTGGTTAAATGCCTGAAAAAAGATATTTGATTACCACAGGCTCACGATATTTACACGTTTTTTTCTACAACATAAAACACATCCATAAATGTACCACAATTGTATTATTAAGTGCTCAAGTATCTTAAAAATGGCGGTTGCTAACGAGTGGCTAACTACAGAGTGACGGGCATGAAACCTCACCTTCTATACAGACCGACTTTAGCTGCAAATAATTCTAACTCTGACTTTACAACTTGTATATTGATCAATTTATTTATTTATTTTTGGTAGTAATACCTATGTGGTGGTGCTGCCTTAGTCGTATAGCCACCTAGGCTATCTGTTCATAGCCTAACATTAGCTCTTTACTTGTAGCGATTTAATTTACGCTTTGAAAGTCATAAAAGTGGTGTTCTTCTGTGAAGATTATCTTGCTGAACAAAATGTTTTTTAATTAAAAAAATAAAATAAAAATTAATTGCAATAATAACATGCTCCAGCAATGTTTTGTGGACAATAAGTAATAAAGATTTTAATGAATCAAGATTGATTTGCTATCCAGGTTTTAAACTGGACAAAGGATTTTTAAAAGCTCACACAACTAAACCTTTCCTTTCTGTTGTCGGACTGTTTTTAACATTACAGATATTGTTACCACGATGAACATCTTTAAAAATAAAACATCTTCCACCTTCATTCATTATGGGGCCTAGCTGGAAAAACTCGGCCCAAGGTAAGGGCCTGAATCCCTGCGAGCGCAACCACAAAACCCTCAGATGACACGAGGACCTCCAGTGAGGCATGAGTAGCCTTGGAAAACCTCCCTCCCCCTCTCATTAGCAGTGGAACAGTCTCACAGGGATGATCTCACCAGATCTCGGCTCTGTATAAACTACTCCAGGAGGTAAAGGCTCTGTGGGCCGAGCAGCTCCCACACCCTGTCCACATCTTAGGCCAACTCTGTTCAATCTCCTGCGAATCTTATTCTGGTTCAAACTGTAGTCAGAAAAAGATCTTACGTGATCAGACAACATGGATTCATCTTGATTTCATTCAGCAGAAGCTCAATTAAAGAGCAAATGACCAAAAAATTTCAGGATTGTCAAAGTTAATATTTCAAACGTAAGAACTTATTGACCCTCATGATGTATTACAGTTTTGAGGTTCTCTCTGATTTTCCACATCAGGCCACATCTTGTAATATAAATACAGAGTCAGCTTGAATGGAATTTGAAATGGCCATGGCGGTTTTACTTTTTGTTGAAATTAAACAACTGTTTTGCAGCACCAGACATACAAGCATTCCTCGAAATATCTCCACAGAATGAGATACAGGCTTGACAAAAGATTGTTGTGTCTGCCTCTACCTTTCACCATCGTCGCTCTGATCAACATCTTAAAAGAGCTATGCTTCTCTCTGCCTGTTGCTCGTTTTGTTTGTTCGCGAAACATCATAAAACATCTCTTTGAACGTCTGTTGGTTACGCTTCATAATCGCAAAAAAAAAAACCCTTAGATTCTTGTTTCTCTGCCTCGAACGATGTGCGGTATAAATTGTTTACAGCGCAAAAAACGAGACCTCCGTTTCTCACGTCTCCTGTTTATCTCAGCCAGGCCACAGAGCTGCTAAACAAGCAGCCATCTGAAAAAGCCTTGAAGTCGTGTTTGTGCTGGACGGTAACAGCTGTCCTGCACTGATAACCGTACGGCTCGTGTCAGAAACATCCTCTGCGTGTTTGCTTTAGGTGGAAGGTTATTGAGCATCATTGCCTCTGCAGGTTTGGGTTATTTACACACTGTTAAAATAGAGATTCAACCCATCTGTGAGAGGTCTTAGTACCGCGAGGACCCATCGCTTGTTTTTAACGAGACTGGAAACCCTTTCCATCATCTGACCTTTACAGTTGTGGCTTTTGATCTCTCTGTGCCGTCTGCCTCTGGCAGAGCAGACTGTGATATGTGTAGTCTAGAAATTTATTTCGAAATATATTGGAGGGGATGAAGGGCAGAGACAAGAAGTCCCCGTGAAGACCTCTCTTCTTATACTGTAAATATTTAGTGGAAATTGGCAGCTACTTGGTAGGAAATTAAATTACAGCTGAATCATAATTTGGACATCATAGTAAGTGTTTCCTACAATGGGCAACCAGCGAAGCTGAAGAAGGAAAATACAATTGGAGGGAGGCCTGAGGAGAGGAAGTGAGGGTTTTTTTTGTTATTGGATTCTGTCAAATTTAACTAGCTCTAGCTGGTTTCAACCATCTCACCAACCTCTGCTTTAAAGGTAAAAGAGAGGCCTTTTTGATTTGGGAACCCTTTATTCACTGTATGGAAAATATAGATATGATATGACAATCTCCACCTCCTTTACACAGTGCAAGTTATTTGCCAAAAGTTAATCAAAACATAGTAAAAACAGCTAAAAGTGAATTTGACTGACAACATTTTGTGTTATCAAATGTCGAAGAAAGGGGGTTTTGAATGAAAACTGGCTGGCCACGTACAGAGACAAAAACTAACCTTTTACTTACTTAGATTAGTGAATAAATAAACTATTTATTTACCTTTATAAATTACCTGTTTTTTTGCTGTGTGCCTTTACTTTTGTAAGCTCATCATTGATTTATTTATTTATTTTCGTCATGTCAAGGTTCTTTTTTTTCATCTAATGTTAAAAAAATGGAGTGTGAAAAAAAACTGCGATGAGGATGTGGACTTGTGAACGATGACGCACATATCTGAGTGTTGCAATTCTCATTCAAAACTACGGACATTCGTATGAAGCCGTGCAACAGTTTCCACTCTTCTGGGAAGGCTTTCCACAAGATTTTGGAACCTGGCTGCAGGGATTTTCTCCCATTTATCCACAAGAGCATTAGTGAGGCTGGGGCACTGACATTGGGTGATAAAGGCTGGCTCTTTCAAACTTTGTTTTTCCAGTTTATCCTGAAGGTGGTGGATAAGATTGAGGTCAGGAATCCGTGCACACTGGAGAAGTCTTCCACCAGGAGACATGGAAAACACATTTCTTTGTGGACCTTGCTTTGTGCACAGGGGCATTGTCATGTTGAATAAGGAAAAATACTTTACTCGAAGAGTCAGCACAGACAATCATGTCTAAAATGCATCATTAAGATATCCAGTCATTGGAACTAAGGGGCCTCGACAAGAGCATGACAAACATTCCTGGAGGCCAGTCTTTTTTACGATCATATCAAGGACCCCAACAATAGACTGCGTTCGACCACAGACACCCAATTTGAGACGGCTCCGTCTTGATTATTTTTTTTTTTGGTATAAAGCTAATGATAAAGATAATCATTTGTACACAAAAAAATAAGACTAATTATCTGAGTTTTAGTCTTTTGATTCTTGCTTTTTCAAGTTTTAAAGCTGTGTGAACTGCCAACTTTTTCAAAGTCAGTTTGAGGCTAAGAAAAGGTCGTCATAGTCCATCATCAAACTGGGATTAAAATAATTTAAAAGGGCCAGCCCCATTTCTTTCCTTGTTCTTTCAAAATAAATGGGATTTAAGTTTGAATATTCTAATCCTCCTTTAGCTGGGGACCCCTACAACCCTCCCAAGGACAGTTTGAAGTCTACTGTTATAGGCCATGAAGTTGAGCATGTGGGAAAGGGAGTCTGTATACTGTTGAGTTATCCAGAAAACATAGATTATGAGCAGGAAAACTCTTTCAAAACCTTTATCCAAATAAAAGAACCTCAGTTATTCTTAGGGGAGATGGTAAAATAAAAATGTCAACCTGGGTGAATATCAACTATCCTGAGCAGCTCCACAGCTGGTGTTATGACATTGGATTTCCAGCAGGAGGCACAATGAGTCAAAGCTGCGCCTCTCATGGCTGCAGTTTAGTGTACCGTGCTCTGTCACTGTGCATCAAAAAGGAAGTGCCACAAACAGGACTTCACTGGATGTTGAACCATTTGATGCAAAGAGCAGGCATTCCTCCACTCTGTGCATTCAGTGCTGTGTTACAATGTGGGAAATCACTTCAGAGAGACAGAATCACAGGAAACATTGTGCTCGCTGATTCATGTCTGTGAGTATCATTCAAAAAAAAAAAGGGGCTGCAGATGAAAAAGCCAGCTGAGCCTTTGCTGCAGCACATCTCTGATGTTTCCCGGTGCCTAATTTTGATCCGTATTGAGCTTGACCACAGCCAGGCAAATATGATTGAGCTTCCTTCATCACAGAGCAGAGGTATCAATGAAGCAAATGGGTCTGAGATGCATCAGTGGCTGCATCTGGGACCGTAGGCGGCCGCCCCATCTCTGCCCAGCCCCTGAAAATGGACTCCTGATTATTGGACTGGAAAATGAATGTACAGTCTCCATCAACCTTTAGACGGGAAACTTCCCCCCACAGATGTAGCCACAGTACAGCCGATGCACACGGTCACAGTCTCATGCGGTGCCACATTTACAGTCTGGAGTACTTGTTGTATTGTTTCACGACGCCGTCTTTGTGCTCTGCTTTTATCTCAAGACAAATTCAAGTCCACTTGATTTATGTGCCACTTAAAACCGACCTGAACTGATTCTGTCTGAGTCATGCAGATTCGGTATCAACGCACAGTTGACGCGGTGCCAAATCCAACATAAAGCAGTATATTATGAACTCATCTGAACCAGACAGACTTTATTAGCCATACTTAAAGCAGATAGTCTGACATTTTTGTACCAACTTCAAACAAACGTAGATGAATGGGGAATGATGGATTTTAAAAGTACCATGTGATTCATATTTATTTCTTTAAGTATAACACAGCGATACAGAACGGTATCATATTTTCCACCTGGGGCTCAGTGTTATGCACTGGTGGAATCCAAACTGCAGACGACCACACGCAGACATGATATAGGGATGATTCACACTCCCTGGGGTGCTGCTGTAATGGTTCATTATACACGTGGCTGAAGATGCTGGTGAAGGCAGAGGCAGGTTTGGTGTTGGGTGGGCCTTCTAGATTCAGTATTTCACTGACCCATGTTTGGGAATGAGCGCTCCATATTGACCCCAGATGTGTTCGAGCTGTGGGGAGCCTCTGGGTACTGTACGTCCGGGTAACACGTAGCAGATTCTGAACGGCGGGTGCTCGCTTTTTGTTGCTCTTCCCTTCAACCATCTCGAAACATATGCAAACAACAAATTGCCTCAGCTAGAACAAAAGCATATAAAAGTGATTAAGCGTATGACTTCACGTGAGTGTGTGTGTAGTAGTAAGAGGCAAGAAAACAACATCCCTTCCTTCCGAGCCCGTTAAAGAACTGACCCCAAGCGGC
>OMLP01020532.1:16364-33806 GCA_900302685.1 Spondyliosoma cantharus
TTTTTTTTTTTTTTTTTTTTTTTTTTGCAGATGGGTTTAAGTGGGTCAGAAAATGTGTGAGCCTTCAGCAGTTAAGGGAGCAGTCAGTGGCTATAGAAAAGGTCCAACTCGGGCAGGAAAGGGAAATTGAGTGCAGACTGCCGGGGGGCACAGATCCAGGATCAGATGACTGCAGTCAGCCCCTCTGTGCATTACAGAACGCATTCGTCGATAGTTTCCATGAGTGGGGCTGCAAAGTATTCCAATATTTAGAAAACTATAAACACTCACTTTTATTCTGCGCCCGCTGAGCTTCGAGCGGATACACTCACGAGCACGGGCAAAGCTTTATTGTTGTTACCGTGGAGACGACATTGCCAGAGGAGCAAACTAAGCCAAGGGCTTATCTACGATATACAGTAGTGTCGGTGAAGAGAGCAATGACATGCATTCAGTGTTTGTAACACGTGAAAGAACTGTGTCAGTCTGGTTTGTAACGTGCGACTGTTTACTTTCACTATTAAAGGAATTCAGCATGTTTGTGCTTTTTGGGGTAAATCATATAATAATACCTTTAAATAACTAGATATGTGAAGCACCTTTTTAAGCACAAAGTAAGAAAGTGCTTTACATGGATTGAACACTTATTAAAGGACTGAGGCAATACAATCAGATGGTGCAAATTCAGAAATGAAATGCAATAAAATGAAATCCCAAACAAAATAACATAAATGCTAATAATTAAAAAGATGAGACATGTGGGCAATTAAACGATGTTCTAGGATTAATAAAAGGCTTTTTTAAAACGCACCTTTTGACAAATGTCTCTGATTCAGCAAGCATCCAGTATTTTATCCAATTTTTATCAGATTGCTGAAAAAATGGCATGAATGAGATACATTTCCACAACCCCTGCTTCTGTAAATGCTGAAAACACGAGGATGCAAATGTAAAAAACAAACAATAGCTGTAGAGGCAGACAGCTCTTGCCCACAATGTCAATTACAAAACAATCTAATTAAGTGGTTAGCATGTCATCCTCACACCAGTCAGCCCCTCTCTTTCTCTCTCTCTCTCCCTCTCTCATTTTCTCTGTCTGCGTTTCCCTCCATCCCTCTCAAACACACACACCAGCGGTCGATGCGCGCACGCACATCCTCCACACATTCATCCGTTCAGCAGCTATCACACTGACACACAAGGCAGCCCCATCAGTGGGTCAGTGGAAGACGGTTGCCATGGCAGCACATCCCGAGCCGCGCTGCCGCATGATCCGAGGTGTGATGCTGCTGAACCAGCCCCCTTTTTTCTCTGCTCTGCATTGCCGCCCGTATGCCGCTATATAGAAACGCAAAATGGTACAGTCCAGATCCCCAGATGTCCACATGAGAACCTCAAAAACCCTCTGTTACCTTGAAGGCTACAGGACAGGACATCTCATTTCACAGTGCAGTGTGGTTTGGTTGTCCACAATGTGTAATCTATATGCACCAGCGATGGTGAAACTGTGGCTTGTTCTGTGTCATGTGTGAGGCTATGAACAGCATGTGGTGCTCTCATGAAATCCAATACATTTACCAGACGAATAATGCATCTAATTCATTTGTACTTCACTGTAAAAAAGATGAGTCTTCAAAATTATAATATACATTTTATTTGCACTATATTCGATATCAAAACACCCAAAAAATAAAATATTATATAACAGGGTAGAGAGCAAGATAAATATATAGCTCCCTGTCCTTCCGTCTCTGAATTTCCTGTCATCTACAGTTGTTTGGAACAGCTTTAACAGATGAGATGTGGGCTATTATTAGCAGTAACTTGACAGCGAAAATGTCCCTCAGCCTTTGTTGTAATATAAAAAGGGACAGTTCAACCCAAAAATCACAAACAATAAACTACACCAGTCAGCCATATCACAGCACAGAAGGACGTGTGGAAATATAAAAGGCCTCGTCCACAGATACATTGGAACAGTAGCTAGTAGCCTCGCTCATGAGTAAATTCACACTTCCTTCTGTCCGGTATGAGGTTGATGGGTGTAGTTTGGTAGAAAGAAAATAGTTCCTGCTTGAAACTGCCCACGACATGGTCTGGTGATTATCTTGAATAATCTGGAAAGCGACATCGCTGACAAAGCCAAGCGCCGTCTGGTTCTATTATATCCATGAAAAGGCAGACATCTCTACAGCCGCCAACTCCAAAACAACAACAAAATTAACAATAGATAAAAACGGCTATTTGCAATTTGAATAGGGGTCGGAGAGAACTAACACCTAACTTCAATGCAGTTGCCCTCAGCTTTATCGAGCATTTCATTGTCTGTCAGTTATTTGTTTTGGTATTATAGCAGACAACTTTACTGAACCGTTTTAGTTCAGCGAAAACAAAGCTCCAATTAGCCCACTTCATATCAAGTGTCCAGCGACAAAAGGCAGACTGACAACAGTTTAAGTGTTGACACACAGTGGAGCATTTATCGGCCGACTGAGCCACACATTTCTCTCGGGAGACCAAAAACACTCATCACGTGACCAGAAACATGACTCCACATGAGTGCTCTTGTTGCTCTTTGGCCGCTGGATTTGTAAACCTGCAACTGTTTGCTAACGTGCTCACCAGATCAAGTTAATGAAGTGATAACCCAGCGTGGCGATGCGTTTACGGCCTGTTGTGCCGAACCTAAATGTTCAAAAAAGGTTTAACAGGAGCAGGAGGTCTTAGCTTGGTTACAGCACGGACAAAAAGAGGAATGAAGGAAATGATGGAGGAATATCATGGCCAAGCCTAATTGCCAGCCAGCACGGGTTAATGAAAAGCTGACATACGATTAATTCTTCTGTTTAGATACCACAGATATCAAGTTTTGCCAGGTTTTAAGAGAGGGTGACGAAGGAAACAAAACCCATGTTGTGGAACAAAAGCTCGCCCAAGGCACGACTTCAGCTTTATACGAGGCACTGCGGTCATCAATAGCTCTTTATTGCAGCTAAGTGCCTTTCGCTGCTTCTCTCCTCAGTCGGCCAAACAGCTTGGAGCCAAACCAAATGTTGAGAGACGTTTGACATTGAGATCTTCCAATTTTAAAGGTTTTTTTAAACGGCTGATCTGCCAAGATAATACGTAAATCTGTCAGAGACAATAACTACGTTCGGGCAGACGGGCCTCCTGCGAAAATCACATCTTCTGCAACAAACATTAAAGCATCGCGTCCATCCCGTCAACTAAATGAGGCTGTGGAAAAAACGAGTAATGAACATCTGCATTAGACATGAAACGCTAACCTGTGCTTACATACGCTGCAGCTGAGTGCCTGCAAAACATCACCCGTAATTGACTGAACACTCTTAAAATGACACCGAGCGCTGGACGGACGGCGTTATTTATATACCAGATACGGAAAAACCAACCATACGCCATTAATATAATGTGATTACTGCTCCGCTCATAAACCAGCGCTTTAAATATGGCTTGCAATAGGATGATATCATATGAGTGATGGTTCAACGTTGCCAAAATGGTGTGAAGAACGAAAAACCACGGGAAACGGTTATGATTCTTGGTCAGACGTGGTCGAGGCTAAATCAGAAGCCCGCTCAACACTCCTGAGACATGAAACGCAGTCAGAGAGGAAGTGGTACTCGTAAAGTTCAGTGAAATGAGCAAAAACCCTTGTTGCGTTAAATCTAAGGCAACATTTCAAGCAACAGGCAGTGCTTACCGAGGGCAGGAAGGGAAATTAAGTATAAATCTAATATTACGCTGAACATAATTATGGCAATTTCAGTTGGAACTTAACTGTTCTTAATATCTCCCCATCTGAGTTTAGAGCAGCTATAAGATATTTACTGAATGACCATAAAAATAGAAACAACAGCACACAAAGCCATCTGATACAGCGGTCCTGTAAAACGCCCACCGTTTGTGTTAATGACAGTGTGACGGAGGCGGTGATTTGAAGCTGCTTTATGCGTTAGTTTCCAATTGAAACGAGTGTTAAATAGCTAAATATTCCAACCCTCTGCTAAACGCCCTAAATGTAAACGTAACTGTAACATTAATCGCTGTTTTAAAGTGCTTGGCCGTTAACCCATGTCTCTCCTCCCCATGCTCAAGCAGTAAAGACATTTTCTGATATCCCTGCCCACTTTATCCAATCAGGACAGAGCTGTAAAGAGGCTGCTAGGGCGACACGCAGAGAGCAGGATCCTTCTGTTCTGGCACCTACACCGGCAATGACAGAACAGGGAAAGCTACCAAGGCCAAGCAAGTGTGGTGACGTAGAGCAGGAGTTGGTGAGGAGCAATCCAGAGCTAAAACAGATGCTAATAAGGGACTAATGTTCATTAAGTGATCAGAAACACATTTATGTTAAGCTGTTTGCACTTGCCTACAAGGTTAAATCGGTGATTTCGTAGTCGTTTTGTGTTTGTTTGCTCGTATTTGGTGTTTTTTCTTCCTCCTAGTGCCCGAAATGGATTCATGTTGTTCCGTATCTGCCCGATGTGTAAAAACAGGCCAATAATTTATAATGTCTGCCAGCTTGTTTCCGAGTTCTTCTAAAGGTTATTGTCATGTACACATCTTAAACAGAACAATGTATAGCCGAATTTGAGCTTTTCATATAAGTATTAGGGGCAGTAGGCAGCCATGCAGCTTTGTAGGTTTAATTTTTGCAGGTCTGTGTGTTTGTGGGATGAAAAACAGTAATAAAAAATGTATAGTCCCAGTTTCCCACAAGCAAACAGGAAAGATATTAATGATTAATAAAACAGGCTTCTTGAAAACTTCTTTCCTTTAACTGGGACAAAACAGATTATCATTAAGCTGTGTGCTGCTAGAGGAGGAGAGACTCTCCCCCTCTGACGGAAAGCTGGGGCTCAGGAGGAGATTTGGGTGGATGTATGTGGTATCAGATTATTGATGAGGCAGACACACAGTCGCAGTGATTACTGTCAGTGTGTGCGCATTCAGCCTTTCGGATAGCCACTCCTGGCTGGTGTGGGCTAATCAATATCCATTAGACTTCAAGCTTTGTGCCTGTTGATAAACAACATCAACAACAGCATTGTGTATCTTTACTATTTCACCAGCAGATAGGCGTCTTTTTACAGATTCATTTTTAGCATTATAGGTTGGTCATATACATATACGAGCATTATACATTGAACACTACAACAGTGTTATTGATTTGTAAGAAGGCTCACTCTGTCGTTCAGATGATTATCGAGGGGCTGATTTCGGATGAATGAAACGTATGAAAAAGCAGAAGCGGGGCTTTGGAGAAAAAGGGAGCAGAAATTTGCACCTCTCCATACTGTCGATTACCAGCCGGTTTCCATGGTTACGCAGGAGGAGCCTGATCTATTTTCAAGAGCTGGTAGCGAATGGCTCTCATGAGCTGAACTGCGAGCGTGTGACAAGGGGTGTACAGTGAAAATGCAAATGTATCGCAGAAGAGAGGATACTGTAAGAAGAAAAAATTAGAGCATGAGCTGCTGTGCCTGCTTCGAAAAAACTGGATTAGCTAGTTATCTGCACCCGAGGTTTACGCTGTATTTATGAGGAAGGATTAACTCTTGATTTATAGAACAGCTGCATTCCAGTATCCCTGCAAAAAAAATTAAGGATATTTTTCACTGAACAAAATCCAAAAATGTACCAGCAAAGCATACAAATCAGAGGGGTTTCCACAGTGTTGCATCTTCCAAGTATAAGCATGCAACCTACTCAAGGTCAGAGGGAAAATAGCACCCAGTGTTTCCATATATTGGTGTGTTTTGGCAGCCACAATAGCCTATTATTACCCTTATGATAACACACTGGAAAGGACACAGAATGTATGAATACACCCACGGCCATAATCCTTTTGGTGTAACCGGTAATAATCTACCTCTAGGGACTAGTTGGTACCCACCAGGAGGTCCCACAGTCACCTTGAAAGTTCATTGGTGGCCTAACGCTGAGCATGATGAAGCATTTTTTTTTTAAAAAAGCGGTTACATAAAATGATTAGCATCTCTGGCGCCCGTGGTGCTGCAGAGCAGAGGCGAGCCCCCGCGCTCACCTCTCGCAATAAATTTAAACCAACACGGCAGAGCTGACGCAGGGAGGGACGTGACAGACTACAGGGCAGATTTAAGTGGATTTCGAGTGCATGGATGTTACGGTGAGGAATATGACATAATCCCCGTTTAATCCTAACCTTTATCAGGGTCCTGCTGTCTGATCTTTTTCACCTCCCTCCTAACAGCACAATGAAAAACCTGTCAGTTTATATTGAATACAACACTTCTTTTGTAAAAATAACTTTTAGTTTACAAGTCTTATACCATTCTGACTCACCCCAACTACAGATTTTACAAAACTTAGATTGACCCACTTCCATGTCACACGCTTTCCTTCTTCTCCTCTGCTCTAATTTGTACTTATTTAAATCTGTCATTCCAGTTTCTTCTCATTACTGCGCTCTGTAGTAAGAACGTGACCTGGCTAGCAGGACCGAGTGAGCGCTCCAGAGGCTGATTTTAAATCCCACTGCATGTGCGACGGCGATAAAGCTGCTAAACCACAGTGGACAACTGTCCTGGATTCTTTCTCTCCCGCTCTCTGACTCTCAGTGTCAGCTGTCAACTTGGGATGCAGAGTTAGATAAAGACACGCAGAGGACCTGAGAGGACGGAGGGGAAGGAGAAGACAAGGGGAGAAGGAGAAGAAGAAGAAGAAGAAGAAGAAGGCAAGGGAGAAAGAAAAGGAAAATAAGTTAAAGAAGGTGTTGAGGCAGAAGGAAAGGAAAAGGAGGTGAAGAAGAAGAAGCAAATGGTGTGAAAGAACAAGGAGTAGAAGTAGAAGAGGTATTCCTGCTACAGAAAGTAAAGTAATAAAACTTTGTGTCGCTGCCGTTTCTGTTGACAACAGTCAGAGCCGACGGAGCATTTATTGTGCGACCGAGGGGACACCTGATGAGTCCTCGAATTCTCTGTGAAAAATGTCTGAAAGCATTCTCTCACAGTCAGCAGCCTCTGACAATGTCAGGGGCACTTTGAGAAAATCCTTCAAGAGAAAAAAAAAAAAGAAAGTGTATCTGCAGATACTGCTGATGGAAGCTCTTTGATCGGCCTGCCAAGTGCAAAGCATCACATACCAACACAAAGCCGGAATCAGATGATGTCGGCATGAAAGTTTCCCTCATGAAGGCTTTTGCGCCACAGCTGAATGTTAAAAAGCATCGAATATATTCATCTTAATTAAATATTGAAATGCAGCAATGTCCGTGAGGCCTTTTGAGTAAAATGGAAGTTGACAACAAATCCTAACCGACCTTTTCAAAGTTGCAGAACAAACCAGCGTGCAGCCACTGAGTGGCTCACGGTGTCATGGTAACAAGAGGTTCAAACCCATGCATGTGCCTTCAGAATCCCTTACCCGTTGGCCAGGTTGTCGTCGTCGTCATCCGGCAGGCTCTTTCCTAGAAGGTCGGTGTCACTCAGGTAACCAGACTTGAGGTCGGTGTCATCGGCGTCCAACCCTTCGATCAGCTCGATGCGTGACGTGCTGCTGAGGCGGCTGGAGCAGCGTGCTGGCATGGTGTGGGCCGTATACTGCGAGCCGGTCTTAGGCCCCTGGTATCCTCCACCTGTGGAGGACGGGGCATCGCCAGCTTGAAGTCGAGGGCTGGACTGGCCGTGGCGCCAGGAGAGAGGTGATGAGCGGTTGGACATGCTGGATATACTGCGAGCGTTGGTCTCATCGCTGTCATAGCCCACGTTAGTGCTGTCCATACAGCTGGAGAGACACATTGAGGAAGGGTCAGTGTGCGTGACATACTGGAAGCACTTAAGATGACCAGAAAACCAGAGCACCCATCTGAACATTTCTCTTTCTCTGTCGGATGTCCTTCAAAGAAACCCACAGTGGCATTGAGTCGCTGTTGACCCAAATACAGCAGTTGTGTCGTATCGTCTTCAGGGACTAAAGCTAGAAAAGTGGCCTTTTAGAGTCCAAAGACAAAGTGAAGGATGGCCTGATATCTCTGTGGTAACACAGCATACAGCATCTGGGACCTTTCTTTTCATGACCACACCCAAACAGGCTGTTGCAAACACCTCGTCCATCATCCTGTGAATATATCCAAGACTACCTAGTCACTCCTGTAAGTGGGTCAGGGTTAGAAATGTCCTCCAAATGGCTGGAAGCAATCTTCTGTGTCTGCCCATTACATAACGAGATACACCAACTCACCCGAATAAATATTGCAACGGCTACAACCACAAGAGTATTTTTATCCATTGTTGATGGATAATTCATCAATATGGAGTCGAACTGGTGCCACTCTAGTATGAAACTGACAGAGTGAGAATCTTTGATATAGGGATGGAGTTGCTCGTTTAAAAAGGCAAGTGAGTCTCTGTCAAACGATTCTGCGTTATTTTACTTTCCTTTAGTGTGTTATTAACGTTCTTGTGCATGTAAAAAGTCTTGAAAGTTAAAAAGCCCAAAGCCAGTACCACAGGAAGCTCCTTTCTCCCACAGAAAACACTGTTCCTGAAACGCCTCATCAGTAGCCCCGCCTTTAAATCTGTGACTTCCTGATAGCATATCATGTCATCGTGTTGCATATATTCGCAGAAGAAGTGAAGCTAACTGGAAGCTGAAAGCACAACAGAGCTGACCGGAGACATGGTGAGCAGTGCTGGCTCAGGCGTGGGCGAACTGACCAATCAGAGGAGACTGGGGATTCAGCAGAGGGACCTTAAAGAGACAGGAGCTTAAACAGAGTGTTTCAGACAGAGGTGCTGCTGCACTGGACAGTATGAGAAAACTGATTTGAGCATTAAAAAGGTCCAATTTGTGAGACAGCTGATTTTTGAGTTTGACACTTTGTGATGGCAGCCAACCCAACCTACAATCCGCGTGCATGAAAATGAGCATAATATGTCTCCTTCACATAGAAATACTCATTAATGCAGGTTTAAAGAGATATAAGTTGAGTCGTCTGAGCTGTCCACAGGATATTACATCCCGACTTTAACGTCCAAATGAAACGAAAACCTGTCCTCCACCAGTGTCTTGTTATGCTGCAACAAATTAATGCCCGAGCCAAAAACAGAGATTCCTCAAATGAAGTCACGACCATGAAACAGAGACGGGCTATTTGAGAAGAATGGAAGCCAGATGTGAACCAGGTGGCGACTCTCCAAGAGAACACAGCACAAGTGTTTGCACATGATTGTGTTAGGTATCGATCCAAAAACCATCCGTTGCTTGATCGTGTAATTCTTTTCAGATTGAACCAACCTCAGATTTTAGGGTTTCATGAACAAAACCCCACATCGTCTTTGTTATATATGTATTATATCCAAGGGCATAGCATAACAAACACTACAAAAATCTAAAAAGCAGACATAGTGCTCTTACCTATGGCTAAGCTGCGAGCCCCGCAGGCTCACCATCGTATCCTCCAAATTCTGGCGGAGGTCAAGGACATTCTGCACGGTTCTCTTCCTCTGGGACTCAGGGTCTGTGGGTTGGTCATGCAGAATGAAAGGTCATAAAACATTCAGGGTGTCAAAACAAAACTCAGATACAAGCTGCTGCTTTATTGGGCTCCGTCTATGGCATGCATGCACACACAAGCTTGTTTTTGCCTCCACACGCACGCGCTCTCGCTTGAAACATTTGTGTCCGGACTGATGCGACACTTGTCTTCCTTGTAAGCTCACAGCCGACGTATGTTCACATCATTAGGCAGACAAGTTTCCCTCCATGGGCTCCCTCACCACGGTAACCTCCGCTCCTGCCCCCCCGTCCCCTTCTGCACCGACATGGTGCATCCTGAAAATGAAATACTGAGAGGTTGCCTGTAACTTAGACTGCCCGCCAGGGGGATGTACTCTGACATTCAAGCCACACCTGCATCTCTCTGAAGGAGCTTTTCTTTTTCTGTCCAGGGCTTCTGTTTTTTGGTTTTATTGAGCATTACCTCAGAGTTCATTCAGCTGAAGTTGAAAGGCTAACAATGAGCTGAACCGCAGCCAAAAGCGTTTCACTGCAGGTCAGCTGGTTTGGACAAGGGTCCGTGCGATGTAAAAGTGTCCAGTCAGTGGGTCATGACCATGTCAAATCGATATAACAGTACAATTAGGAGTGTTGTTGTGTTAGTGGTAACAAATGAGAGAAACCTCCCCGTCTCAAAAAGCGCAAGGAGATGGGGGTTTTCCTCTGCAGTGTGAGGAGGCAAAAACCCTTGGGGAGAAAGAAATTAACATTTGATGCATTAACTGTAATAGCTGGAGGAGAGGAGAGGATGTCAGGGGAGCGCGCTTCAAATAACATTCTGCGTTTCATAAGAGGATGTTGAACTAATTCAGGGTGTGAATCGTAAGCGCCAATATCACACGCAAACATTTACATTCAGTTCACACATTCAGAATGCATTTTAAACGGCCGACACTTGTGAAATCCTGTAGGGTCCAAATCTGCAGTGAAGCTGAGGGCTTGTTTTAATACATGGTTTCATTAGCATAGAGCCAAAACACATACAATCTATAGGCTCAGTGAGGAACCGGTAAATAGATTCTGGATACTACATAAAGATGTATTGAAGATGTACAATATTGACAAGCAATGTAATGATCTTGAATCTTAAATACAGATGGATACAAGTCTGGGCACAGGTATAATTAGCTCTATTTTGATAAGAATTCCCAAATGCAATTTGATATTCATAGTTGAAACCCCGAGAAAAGTCATCGAAGTCCTATTGTTATTTTATTTTTTTTATTCTAGCTGGTGGAAGTTAAATAAATGTCCATAAATCTTCTGTACTTATTCACTATTTGTTATATAATACACACTTAAAGGGGCACCATGTAGTTTTGGAGAAGAAATTCAAACTTTGTATATTAGTTGCATAAACGTACATTTAAGGGGACAGTGTTCCCTCAGGGAGTCACCAACGCTCTCACCCAGCATTAGCTGAGGTAGGTACGGGCTTTCTGTAGCCTAAAAGAGGTAATTGTTTCAGTTTAGTTTATTTTAGTTTAGTTTATTTTAGTTTGGTTTGTATATGCAGAGAGGCATAGAATAACATCTACTAATGTTAAGTCTAACACAATAAAGTCCAACACTTGTAAAAATGTAAAGAATACACATGAGTGAGTCTAGAATAAATCTTCAAGTCACTTCACATCTATAAACCCTACCAACCTAACCACATTGTAATTCTGGGACACTGCTAATTTACTTTGTGATGAATTCCTGGGAGTAAACTCAAACAGGAATCCTGGAGCACACATGTGAAGCACATCTGTCTTGAGTATATACTGTATGCATTATGCACTGTGCAGTGACTGACAGTCCTCTGGCACGCTGCAGTGCAGCGATGTCGACGATACATAGAAGGAACGCTCGGACAGAATACTGAAGCAGATGTGTATTGGGGAAGACCCATGAATGATGCAACACAGGAAGTGCTCTGTATAGAGGCAGTGGAGCGGCAGGCAGCTTAAGTATGGACAAATTAATTCTAAAGTATAGTTAAAAGCCCTTGGTCATTGACCTCACAATCACTGCTAGGTCAACAGTGAGCGTCCTACGTGTGGCACCAATTCATTGACACATCAGTTTAATTTCCACTCAGATTTCCATAAACACACAAAAAATATCAGAGGGAGGTCTGGATGTCTTTTTATCAGCCCCTACAGGTCATTTTATAGCCTGTTTTATTGGCGGTGGATTTTCTTTTACCTCAAAGAGACCTGGAGTTTCTCACAATGGCAGAACCAGCGGAAAATAACTTCAGCAAAAAGAAACGCACTCACAGTGATGTCAGAAAAAAGTTCGAAGTGGGAACATTGATTGCTCATGGTGAAAGGCAATCAAAATCATCCGTTTTCAAAAGAAATCTTTCATGTGGTTCTTGGGCCACGAGCACACTCTCTGTAAGCTGAAACAGCTGATCATTTTGCAGCTTTGACTAATAGTTTAGTTCAGAAATGGACACACCATTATCACATATGAATACCATATGGTACAAATGGTACGCTAGCAGATATCACTTGACTATGGGACCATTTATTACCTTCGCCAAAGAGGTAACGTTTAACTCGTGTCCAACTGTGGGTTGGTTGGTTTATCAGCAGGACATGAAGCTGCATAAATCTCAACACAAAGTAAAATTCATCACTTTTTGTTAATTTTTTGAGAGTCAGTGCACGCCGATGCCCGACAGCCTCTCGATGGTGATTGACGCGGCGGGACCCCCATGATTAACAGAAATATTGACGCGGCCGATTAAACAAAATGCTTGCCCCTTTTCCTTTAAAACTTTCTCTGAGAAACAGGATTTCTTCTATTCAGGACATCCGAAATTCGCTGGAGTACTTCCTCCTCTTCTCCATTAATATGTAGACTGCAGGCTGTACAGTGCCAGAAACAGGTTAAGAGTAGTAAAAGTGGAAAAGAAGGTGTGAAACTGTGGCTTGAAACTGAGAATTGTGACACAGGGAGGAAACCAGGAGAGGGCAAGTCCCCGAGGGAAACCAGGAGGGTTGGCACGTGTGGTCTTGGCTCAGAGTAGACTGTTAACTTTTGGTGTGGATCCAGATAAAGGGACCTTTTCATGAATTTCTCTGGGAACACTGCATGGATCTTGATATCTGTCGTATTAAGAAGATGGCCATCTATGAGTAACTACCTCAAGGGACTATTGGGCCTCTGTGCTCGTCCGGGTGTCATTCAAGTGTTCACAAATGTTACCTTTCCTTACACTGTGCCTTTAAGAGTCAACATTTAATGACCCTTGTATTCCGCATATTGCAATAATTCCATCTGATCGTTGCTTCGCCCATATACCCACGTATCCACTGCTCCACTGTGATTCCGGATAGCTGCAGGCCATTGCTACGTTTGATATCTTGCATGACAGATCACATATAATTACATCGAAATGAGGTTTGCTCATCCCCTTTCTGTCTAGAGGAGAGTTGTTTTCCAGGAGTACTGCTGTCTGCACTACTCTGATCTTTCTTCATGAATATAAATCTAATGACCTAGAATCCATTTGTCATGTTACATTTATCATTTTGACGTGAATTTCGTTAAACTTATTTCGGGTTATAATCCATTTGCATTTCTTACATGGTGGACAGTGCAAACTCAACAGCCCTGTGAGATGAGGAATGAGTTGCAAGATTAACGTATCATAAAATAAAGCATGATAAGTCAACTCGATCTAGATCTGGATTGAGGAGTTTTATTTTGCTTGGGTCTGCAGCCTTGGCTCGTGATGAGCCGGTGGCATGCAGCGTACCCGGATTGGATGACAGCCATTGGTCACAAATTTACATGGCAAGTTTAATAAATGAGCCCATTACTAAGTTGATGATTCTCGCTGTCATAAACAACAAAGAAACCCTCTATGGTCAGAAATAAAAGGATCCTTTCAGCAAGTTTATAATGAGACAAGCTGCAGAAGCGGAGTACAGATTAAGCATTAAACTAGCCTGATTTATACTGCAGACTATGAATAAAAAGATCTATTTACGGTAGCAAGCTTCTCTACTGTACATGTGCAGTACAGTACATGGAGAACAAAAACCCTTCAGTCTAAAACTAGGGAGCGTTCAGATGATGCAGCTGTGAATGTAAAACATTAACGTTACAATATAAAGATATTTCTCTGTCATTTATCTGCTGATCAGTCTAAGTCAATAATCGCTGTTGTGGCAGGTTCCTTTCCGTCACCACGCCGTGTTTTCATTTTGAGGAGCTGTTTTTTTTCATTTCATGGGCACAAAGCACTTGACTCGTGTCAAAGGCCCGCATGGGATTACCATCTTAAATGATGATAAATAATTCATCAAGATAATACACTCCCTTTTTTGGGAAATAATGACTTTCAATTGATTTGGAAATGTCATGTAGGTCAAAAAGTGCCACAGAGAAGAAAAGATGCATCAGCCCGAGGCTTCCTGCTGCAGATTTTATGCAATTAGGTTAATAACGCAGACGTGGGTGGGGTGGCTGATTCCGCAGAGATTTTAGAAATTTTGGTTGTGGTTGAACCCAACGACGCCTCTCTGCTATCCATGCTATCGTTATCCTTAATGTTTATAGCTCTTACTTACTCTGTGACTAACATGAGTGATAGACGTCCATGTAGGCTAATGAGGCATGGGGAGCAGATTAAATCAGCACAGATGTGTTCATTAAGATGCACCAGAGAACATGCTCTCCTGATGATACTCGAGCAATGGAATAACAAGTGCATTCAACGCTTGTTGATGACATGCTTGGACCACGTGTGTCAATAATTGGATTTTAGGAAACATTTGTTGATGCATTAGTGCAATTAGCATCGATGAGTGAGGAACACACACTTCAATTATAATCTTTAAATCCTTCTTTCAAAAATGTCACCAAATCTAAACCCTTCGGCAAAAATGTTCAGTCTCTGCAAAACCCGTTTTCTACTAATTACCAAAATGGCCTAAACAGTAAAACAACTAAACTGTAAGATATCCAATAACCTTGGAGGAAAAATTGAGAACATAACTGTATTTAAATCTAAATTTGAGGTAAAAACAAAGACGCCGTCTCTCCTCACGTGACCAAAATACGAAACATAACACAGCTGCCATTAAACGAGGCATGCTTTAACATTCAAAGGAAAACAAGCCAAAAATGATGAAGTCATCTGAATTGCAACGACCATAACATGATCAATACCCTTAATATTCATCAAGCCAATCCTATTGATAAACCTGACCTACACCCTCTAGAGAGAAAGCCATTTTCTCTGCCATTTACACCGTTGTAGTAGACGGGGTGTGCACCATCTGTCAAGGCTCTACAGATGAATGGAGCTGGGAGGAGGCTAAATGTGTGTCTGTGTGCCTGAAATGAATTCAATATGGCATGCCATCTTTCCCGTCTCTCTTTTGGGAAGCGTACGTGGAGCAGCGGATGGACCCTCGAGTGCATCGGCACATGTTGCAGCAAACGAGAGCTTTACAAAGGAGATCAGCGTGCTGGTAATAATCCCCACAACCCCTCAGGCTTTTTTTTCATGCAATCAGCCGGCAATGCTGTAATAGGGAAGCAAGCATATTTCCCACAATCAATGGCGAGCCTCAGACACCTGACATGTGACATGCTGGAGGAATAGGAACAATAGAGCATCACTAAAGCTTTGGCTTTCTGCTAAACATTCAGCTTTAAATGTCAAACAGATGCAGCAATCAATGAAACAAAGAAGAGGAGCATGCTTTGCAAGCACAACAAGGACGTCTTCCTTTTTTTCCCCCCCCTCGGAGCTGCATAAAATCCGCTCAGGGGAAATGTGGGTCTGCAGCAGCAAGCAGGTGCCGTATGGTGGCTGAATCAAAGGGGGCGTGCTGCCGAGAAATCGTACAAGCGGGGCGTTTGGTTTGTAGCACATGGCGGCCGCACGTACTGTTGAGGCGTCAAGACTTCTCTGCCGTACTCACCCAACATCTGACTGAAGAGCAGCTGCTCCAGGTCGCCCAGCACTGTCACCACCAGTTCTGGGTCCACCTTCAGGAAGGGCTTGTCTCCCCCTTCCTCCCCCTGGCCTTTGGAACCAGACTCCCCTCCGGCTCCGGCTCCCTGCTTCTTAGCGTTGGCCTTGGCCTTGCTTGACAGGATCTCGTCATCTGACTTGCCATCCTCAGGTGCCTTGCTCAGGGGCTTCACCTCAGCGTAAGGAGCGCGCGGAATGCGACTCTGCTTGCTCAGAGCAGAGGGAGCAGCCAGAGGGCTGAAGGGCTTGGGTTTGCCCTGGAACAGCGAGTGTTCAGATTTGGATAGATTTCTAGAAAGGGGGGCACCTCCTCCGGCAGTGCTGCCACCCCCTGCCGTCTTTGGCTTACCCATCTTGGTCTGTCCTGCTCCAGGCTTGGCCATGTCATCGCACCACTTGGGCTCATAGAGGTGTAACTTCTTCTCAGCATCAGTGAGTACAGCCAGGTTTGTCATAGACCTCTGCTTGCGGAGATTGGAGGGCACTGGTAGCCTGCCGTCAGAGCTACCTGGCCGGTAAACCTTCAGCTCACCCCGCTGTGTGCTCTGGGGCACACCAGACTTGGCCCTCTTTGCTGCCATACCAACTCCTTTGCCATCTGCTTGGCCGTATGCCTTTGTGCTATCCGTCCTTTCCATCTTCAAATCTCCTCTGCCTCTCACACTATTTCCAAGCATGCCTCCTGCATGAGACCATATAGAAAAGCATCAGCAAGGGAGAAAACAGGCTTCCTTATCAATCCCTTTCTCCTTAAAAAAAGGCAATCCTGCAGCCTTTTTTCTTCCCTCTGCCTCCTTCTCCTCTTCTCTCGTCCTGTCAGGCTGCTGCAGCTGCAGCTGTTGCAGTGCTGCCCAGGCACTCCCTTTCTCTCCTTCCCTCTCCTTTCCTCCGTTTTTTCCACACTCCTCCCTTCAGCACACCCTCCTGCCGCTGAACCGCGCAGCAGCGGAATGACAGCGGCGGCAGACGCAACAACGCTCCCTCCTCCCTCCTCCCCCTCGCTTTCTGCTGCCTCTCCCTCGCCTCCGACTTCCCTCCCATCCTCCGACTTCCCTCCCCCTCGCTTTCCCTTCATTTAAAGATGCTTCGCCGTGCCTCAGCAGAACATGCGAAATGCAAGAAAGCGATGAGAAAATGTTCATCTGTGGCTTTTACAACCAGGCACCGTTCTCCTCGAACGCACCGCATTTTCCCACCATCTCCCTCTGCTTCCTTTGTTCTTCCCCCTCCCCCTCCCTCACCTCCAGCGTTGCCTGTTCAGTGCACTCGACATGATGCTTGATTTGTGCGATACTGGACGTGTTGTTACTGTGAGCGCGTACACGTTTAGATATGTAATTACACACCATAGCATATATTATTGCCACTGTCAAAAGCCACCACAATGCAACAACTGGCACACCCACATTATCTCTTGATCCTGTCTGAGCTTCCTTATGATATCAGTTCCAGATTTACAGATGGATAAATCGCTTAAAATCAGCCCTGTGTTGCCCTGCTATAAATAGACAACCTTATTTCAACCTTATTTCAGCTAATATCAACAATGCTGACATAAACGTTAAAAGGTAATGTGCATAATGTGACGTTCATAAAAACTGTAGAACTAACAAGTTAATAGGGTGGTTTTGGTCCACTTCTCGATAGAGGCATAGAGAGAAAAATTATTGGCTTGAAATCCTAAAAAGTGTATCAGCCAAATCGGTGACTTCACTCCAGCAGACTGAGCGAGCGACAAGATGTGCCAGTGTAAGCAAGCAACACACCCAAAACCACACTTTGGAAATATCTTCAAATCGGTGTAAAGACTCTTGTACACAGACACGCACGGGATTGTGTTAAATTGAAATTCCAGTCACATTGTTTTGAGGCAGGAGGGGTTTTTTTTTTTTTTTTTTGCAAACATATGACTATAA
>OMLP01020537.1:0-18897 GCA_900302685.1 Spondyliosoma cantharus
TGGAACATTCTAAATTCATAATTACATTAAGTAACTAACAGTGAGTGATAAACAGGTTATTCAACCTTTTATTCATCATCTGAAATCTTTTCAGCAGCAAAACTTAACATCTTTCTTTTTATCAAAAATGATCTAAAATAATAATAATAATAATAAAAGCAGCTCTACATCAGATTCCTGAGTGGTCCACAACCCCTTGTTTTGTAAATAGTAGAAAATAAACAAACAATCTTTAACAAAACAATATTAAAATAAATAAATAAATAAATAAAATAAGAGCAGCCCTAAAGCATTCGTCGTACTGAGCTGTGTGGTACCGACGTAACTGATTAGTTGTGTTACCTCTCGTTGTGGCAACAGATGCAAGGCACTGTCGACACAGAACACGTGTTTGGTCAACATCATCCTTCTTGTAGCAGAAATAATTCCAGTTAACTGATGTTGCTTTTTTTCTCGTCCTCGTCGTTGTTTCGTTTTCAGCATTTTCTCTTGTTCGTTGCTCATTTTTCAATGTTGTTACCGGCAGCGACTCGCTCCATGTGCAGGGGCGTGGTCTGCTTCAGCACACTGAATGTGATTGACGCAGCCTCTGTATGCACAGTGAGTGTCAGGTAGACTTGAAATTAGATGAGTTTATTTGCCTCCTATATCGCAGGCCCTGCGATGTGAATATTGCGCACACGTACATCGCGATGATGATGCTCAAACGATATATCGTGCAGCTCTACCCCAAAGTAAAGTCTATGTGTGGGAAACACTGCTTAAGTGTGTGATTGGCTATTTAAATCTGAATGACATGTAGACAGCAAGTAGTGCATTAATGTTAATATCATGTGTACATACAGTGAAATAATGGTATATTTAACTGCATCAGTAGAACAGATGAGCCCTAATGAATGAGTCGCAAGTCCTCAAGGCGACAACAGCAAGTCCAACTACCTTTGAAGTAGTGCTTCTGTATATTAAGAGGTTTTGTAAATTGGTATAGCAGATTAGTAGTATTTCATTTCATAGATAGGGTGTAGTGGCTTTGCAGGACAGTCTCTGGATCGGGCAATCCACCAAACTCCAGCCATCAAAAACATCATCCATGCAGCTGAGAAAGGATCAAGGTGGCTGTGGAACAGGAGGGGTGATACATGGTGTAGTGCACTACATGGAGGTTAGGGTGTCTGATGACCTGGAACACCCTTGGGTCCATCGCTAAAGATGTGTCTAAGTTGCACCTCCTAGTGTTAAAGAAACTTAAAAATGAGTGGTTTCTGATTTATGTATCAGTCAAAATCACCACCAACATTGGATCCTACATTCTCCCACAATGTGTTCAGGTAGAGTCTCTTTAGATAGCGTTTGTCCGTCAAACTCTAAACATTTGTGATCCTGGAGCCTAGATAACCCTGATGCTGACATAACTACAGGTTATTATCTCAAACTTCACAAAACTCCTCAACAGCCACAGAAAGACATCATACACCTGGTTTCACAGGCTGAGTGACACTGTGTGACATATGTACTCATCTTACACATCAATGAGCCTGTGTCCCTTTAATTATCGCTGACATCTCTCCCCAGTTTGTCAGATCTGGAGACGTTTATCAGTGTGGCTGATGCCGGCCTGAGCCAGCGGGTGGAGGAGGGTGACTACGGTGGCCTGGTGGGTGTCATGGGTCACCTGCAGGCTATGAAGGAAAGACAAAGCACCACAGATGGCATGTTTGAGCCCCTGCAACAAACCATCGCTCTGCTGAAGGTGTATGAGCAGGAGCTGCCAGATGTGGTCTATAAACAGTTAGAGGTAAGAACTAATGTTCACATCACTTCACATCCTTTGTGCTCACACGTATTCTTGATTCTTTCAGCTGAGACGGAGCCATTTCACTTCACTTTTTCTTTGTGTCTTCCAATCTCTTGAGTCTGTTCTGCTCTCTTCCTCCTGGCAATTCATCACCTGTCACTCCTGCCTGCCTTGCTTTTATCTCCTTCTCTTCATCTCCTTCTCCCTATATCTATCTATCTGTTTTATCTATCTGTTTATCTGTAGGAGTTGCCAGAGAAGTGGAACAACGTGAGGAAGCAGGCTGTGTTGGTCAAACAGCAGGTGGCGCCTCTGCAGGCCATCGAGGTGGCCGGCCTGCGTCGAAAGTGTGCCTCGTTTGATGTGGAGCAGCACACCTTCCGGGAGCACTTCCGCAACAACGGGCCCTTCAGGTAGAATATATACCAGCCTTGATACCTCTTTTGGAACCCTTTATTTTAACACCACATGTCAGCAAACGATGTAAATGGTTTATTACACACTGTTGTGATGTTTTAAGCAAATATATGGTCAAATGTAAGTGTTTAAAAGTCTGGAACGCTGTGGAAAAAACATAAATAAAACAGGATGTAAGCATTTACATTTATCATTTAGTCATATCTTTAACCGAAAACAGCACAAAGACAATATATCTAATGTTTTACATCATCAGCTTGTAAATAGATGCTTATTCTGAATTTGATGGCAATGGCATATTTCAAACAAGTTGGGACAGGAGCAATAACATACTGTGAACGTTGTTGAATGCTCCAAAAACAGCTGTTTGGAACAATAAATAACAGACAAGAGAACCAACACCAAACAAGCAATAAGAGAAATAAGAGTTTTGCTCGCCCGCTGCAGATTGCTTACAGCTCCCCAGGATTGTGCAAACCATTCGCAGCTGGGGAAAAAAAATGAGTCATGTTATTTTACACTAGTAGCTAGAAAAAATATTTTATAGATATACTGAGATTTGCTAATGTTCTATTTCAACCAGTTATTATTTTATCCCTCTT
Organism: Spondyliosoma cantharus; assembly: GCA_900302685.1. Taxonomy (NCBI): domain Eukaryota; kingdom Metazoa; phylum Chordata; class Actinopteri; order Spariformes; family Sparidae; genus Spondyliosoma; species Spondyliosoma cantharus. The sequence continues at coordinate 2,815 of OMLP01020537.1, forward strand.
GCCTCCATGAACTACAAAAACTACCAGACATTGTGAAAGTTTCTCCTAAATGATGTAATTTAGTTTTTAGTTTTGATCTGGTGTCTACGGTTCATGAATGTTTAATCATTTTTTTTTTTTAGTTCAGTAGAAGGAGGGCTCACATTTCCTTGAAGTTTCCTGAATTTTCAGTGACTGAAGACGAGCTCGTTTTTTTTTTTTTTTTTAATTTGGAAACATTAGTTCACTCTGTCAAACTTAATCAGAAAAAAGAAAGTGCTGATAACACCTAATAACACCATTTGATTATTATTTGAAGTCCTTTCGGAGCTGAGTGCATTATTCATCAGAGCTGATTTTGGCTGCCAAGTAATCGCCTGTTATTTTAGCTTGGGTATTGAGCTGATATTCACACTGTCGGGCAAAATGGGACATGTATGTTCTGATGACACCATTTGGTTGATTGATCTCTCGAAATAAATTTGTAGATGTGTTGGTTTTCCTGCAAAGAGGCTGAATAGTGGGAGGTTTAAATAATTGCTCCCATTTGATTTGAGTGTTCAGTTTTACAGTTTCTTCTCCCAAGTTCAGCGAGCAGCTGTGAATAGATAAGAATGTCACCTTTCTGTCCTCTTACGTGATATAAGAGAAGTGTTATCTCGAGGCTCTCGCATCCGACAAGGCTAATTGAATCTTAACATAATGGTAATTAATTCATAGGTAGAGACGCTTCGTCATAATGTCTAATTGTCAGATTAGTTATGTGTGTAATTGGTCTCTTAATAACCTGGTGATTATTTTCCCATTAATGTCATGGAAGTCATTGTTAATTGTCACCGTGTGCATTTAGTTCTGGAGACTCTGGTCTGGTTATGCTGCAGCCAAGTCAGGCTTGGCATAACTGCAGCTCCTCATTACCTAAACACAGCCTGATTTATACTGGGCTTGTGCAAATGTGTGTATGTGTGTGTGTGTGTGTGTGTGTGTGTGTGTGTGTGTGTGTGTGTGTGTGTGTGTGTGTTTTGATGGGTGCCTGTGTGGGCTCATGCAATCGTCCAGGTTTGACAGCGAGAGCCCCTACCAGATGTTGGATGCGTTCCACGGGCAGATCCGGGAGCGGGAGGCAGTGATGGCCTCCCTGGTGGAGTCTGCCAGCCTGTTCGAGGTCACCGTCTCTGAGTACAAACAGCTCCGACAATGCAGGTAAAGCCCAAAGCTGGAAGGAGAAAATACTACAAGCCTGTGCCAAATTCAAAACTAATGAGCCATTATAGCAGGGATGCTCTTTTACATTCACAGTCAGTATCTGAAGAGTTTCACTTTTCATGCTGGTTTCATTCACTATGTCCACTCTCCTGCATCCCTGAGGCGTGAGGTGGGCCTGCTGAAGGAGCTGTGGGACATGATCACCATGGTGGAGTCCAGCATGGCGGCGTGGAGGACCACTCCCTGGAGAGAGATCAATGTGGAGGACATGGAGCTGGAGTGCAAACGCTTCTCTAAAGAAACACGGGGGCTGGATAAAGAGGTGAGGGAAGAGAGCGGGGAAGGACAGGAGGATATCTAATATAGGTAAACTGAAAAATGTGTGAGGTTGAAAAAAGGTGGAGAGGAAAAATGACCCTTGTAATACGATGAATAAGTAATTTCAAAAAAGCAGTTGACCGATCACGAGAGCCCTCCTCTGAACAGTCATTACGCCATCATAACCTCAGCAAATGTAGCCAGGCACAGCAGGCCTGTCAAGCTTTGGATTTCACATGTTTAAACAGTGTGCAGCGGGCTGTAGTAAGAGAGATACAATGAATTTCAGGAGGTAAGAGGCTGGCAGCTGATTTTTTAACGTTTTCAAATCCCAAAACACAAGAGCAAACATGTCAGGAATGGATTAAGCGGCGTGTTTGTCTTTGTTTGCTGTAACAAAACCTGTAACTCTTAGCATGTCAGGCTAAAGTGAAGTGTCACATTGCGTTGGTCACACATTCTTTTCAGCAATAACCCGAAATCTAACTGAAAAATAGCGTAGGCTTTTTGTCGAGGGAACCAGGGCGATGCTAACTTCTGAGTTAGCTTATCGCTCACACATCAGTGACTTATAATCCTGAATTCCATTTCATTAAAAGTTAAAACATACAGTTTGAAATCCAGAAAAGCATTTAAGCTAATTAGCCAAACCAGGTTTTCTTAGAATTAAAAAGCAGTCTTACATTTTTCTGTTTCATGCTTATAGTTAACGAGCACACAGCAAAACAGGAACAATAGCATTACAAAAAATCTCGCACCAACTCATGGAGCTAACACTAGCATAATTAGCTTGCTAGCTACATAGTTAATAAACTCAGAGCAAAGAAATCCGAAAGAGCTGGTCAGGTGTAGCAACAGCGAACAAGGGGGTCGGGGCTTAGTGACGAGTGGCCAGTTACTATAAGGTATGGAAGCAGTTTGCGAGTGAAAGAAGAGCAAAAACCTCAAAAACCTTAGTTGCAAGCCCTCAATCAAAACTGGGAAGCACCCGATGTGTGTAGTGCAGGTTCTCTTGTACTGATCCCTGGCCTCTGTCTCTGATAGGTCAGAGCGTGGGAGGCCTTCACAGGTTTGGACAACAGGGTGAAGAACCTCCTCATCTCCCTCCGGGCTGTGGCAGAACTACAAAACCCGGCTATACGACCCCGACACTGGCATCAGCTGATGGCTGCTACTGGAGTCCGCTTCAAAATGGACCAGGTTTCAAATTTATTCTGTTAATAATATTCTCATCTCGGATATAGATGATACAGTTATGCTCGTGTTTCCATTTTTTGAATTATATTTACAAGCTTTACATCTGCTGAATTTTTTTTATTTTTAACAAGCAGTGTTGTTATAACGTGCCAACGATGTAAGGGAGCGCTTGAGGAGGGGATACACACAAGGCGGCTTTCTCCAATTATTTTCTTATTTCCTCTCCCAGCTCCGTCGGCATCCTCACTGGACTTGTTTGTACTGTTTGTTCTGCTCCAGCTGTTTAGTTTGTACAAAAATGTATTACAGACTCTAAATTGGCCTTATAGAACTAGTGGTAAAGCATGGTGTGTTAAACTCACATTTAGCAGGCTGCACAATGTCCACACTAAAGCCTCATCAAACATTGCGGCGAAACCGCGAGTCATCCCTTTCATTTGAGCGGTGTTAAGGCTGCGGTGGTGCTGACCGCAGGGGAAACACAATCAAATTTTTGAGAAATGCAACCCGACGTCAGGGTGCGGTGGCCGGTCACATAAGCTGATGATAAGACTGGCTGGTCAGCAGTATTGTTGAGTTTCTTTTGTGTTGCTTGGTGCCTCAAACAACATTGCGCTACTAGGAGACTGTACGAGCAGGGGAGGAGAAATACTCTAACCTTGTTGTGTATGGGGAGAGCCTCTCAGGAAGAGTTGTTGCTCCCAAGCAGCCGAAACCAGCTGCTATCCAGGTGTCCATGGACCAAATGATAACTCTCTCCCAGATGCGTCTTCCCACAATGACGCACAACGGCGTGCCAATCGTCACTCTGCCTGATATAGATTAAATAAGGCCTTACCAGAAAGATGCTACTATACAATCCTTTTCAATCCACCTCCCTTTAAAGTTGGCCCAATTAATTAATGAACTATTTCACACTCTTGCATGAAATTTGACAAAGTTTCAAATATTTATTTATATTTTTTGGAGTGTCCAGCGTTGTCAACTTTTCACACCCTCTGAGCAACTTTATTTTTAGAGAGTGACTAATGACAAATCTGGCAACGTATTCTGACCATCAGGAAAATGCTGAGAAATGAACTAAAATATATTGTATTGTAATTAGTCCGGACAGAGAGAGGCAGAGCAGCACAGGTCTTCTCAGCAGCCGGTCTGTCTCTCTCTCTCCGGCTGTCAGTAGGTGTGGCGTATGTGGTCGGGGTCAGTTGAACTGTAGTGTTCATAGTTTGTTTGAGCCTTTTTCTCACTCTTTCTCTCTGAATCTGGGTGTTGTAAAGCTTGTAATCTTGAAATAGTTTGATTGATTTGAAAGCATTTTAATAGTCTTCAATCATTGAGCTGGCTGTTCATGAGAAAAAACACTGTATGTTTTTGCCATGCAGCAGTCAAAGTTTATGCAAGCGTTGCACACAACTCCGAGCAGTAACAGCACTCCAAGCTCCTGTAACCTGAACCAGAGACTATAACATCTGTCTGAAACAGGCTCCCAGCTAAACCTCCGTTAAAATGGGCTGACTTGGCTAATAATGAAAACTTAACATGACCAAATATCAAGCAAGAGCAACGACACGAGACATGTAACTTGGTCCCAGCTTGCTGTTTGTCTGCAGCCTTTTATTTTGCGAAGTCTGAGATTTACTCTTTGTTTCCTCCATCGACATCCTCTTCTGTCTCTTCTCCTCTGTCACGATGTCGGTAGGGACTGCAGAGTGCAGTTCAGCTGCCTGCCCGGCTGCCTGGCTCTGGTTCTGGTTGCTCGGCAGTAATATATTACTAATGTAATCATATATAATGGAGATCAGATGAATTGTGGCTAAAGTACTGATGTGGCTTTCTATGAGCAGGACACCACTCTGGCTGACCTGCTGCAGCTGAACCTGCACTGCTTTGAAGAGGAGGTGAGAGGGATCGTGGACAAGGCTGTGAAAGAGATGGGGATGGAGAAAGTCCTCTCTGAGCTCAACTCCACGTGGACAGGTGCAGGGAGGGGCTCTTTACTGTGACCAGACTCTCTGAGTCTGTGTTTCTCTGGCTTTTATTCCACTTGAGTGTTTTCCATCCTGACATGCAGAGTTTATGACCTATTGACAGAGTGTATTGATCATCCAGGTATGCGGTTCCAGTACGAGCCCCACCACCGGACCCGGGTGCCTTTGCTGCGCACAGACGAGGAGCTTATCGAGACGCTGGAGGACAACCAGGTGCAGCTGCAGAACCTCATGTCGTCCAAGTACATCGCCCACTTTCTGGATGAAGTGTCGTCGTGGCAGAGCAAGCTGTCTGTGGCCGACTCCGTCATCTCCATCTGGTTCGAGGTGCAGCGAACATGGACCCACCTGGAAAGCATCTTCATTGGCTCAGAGGATATCCGCTCGCAGCTGCCTGAGGTGACACACTGAGCAGATAGGATCATGTACACACAGTTAATTACAGCTCTATAGGCACACATCACTGACAGGCTCATATGCATGCAGGCCTTAACCTGCGCCCTTGTCGTCGCCATATGAACCCAGATAGCATGACTGTAATAGCTGTTAATTAAGAAAGCATTAATTGGCTCGTACTCCTGGTTTAGGAGCCGAGATTACATGACTTTTTAATTGCTCCCACGATGTTCGGCTGTGCTTAAACCCAGATGTTTGCTATTAAACCTGATTTCCCCCTCTCTCTCCTTTGGGAAACCTAAACCCCCTGGCTGGGCTCCCTCGTGAAATCCTCTGCAGGACTCCAGGCGCTTCGAGGGGATTGATGCCGGTTTCAAAGAGCTGGCAAACGCTGTGCATCAAACGCCCAACGTGGTGGAGGCCACCAATAAACCAGGTCTGTTTGGTAAACTGGAGGACATCCAGAGCAGGTGAGAGTTCTCTCTGTTTCTACTCTTCATGTCTGTTACCAGGAGCACTCTCACATTATTCTCATAAATGGATGCACACACTCACTCTGCGTATTTTGTCTACAGGCTGTCTCTATGTGAAAAAGCTCTGACAGAGTACCTGGATACCAAGCGTCTGGCTTTCCCCAGATTTTACTTCATCTCTTCAGCCGATCTGCTGGACATCCTGTCTAACGGGACCAACCCACACCAGGTGGCTCCACTAATTTTTGCCTGAGGGGTAGCAATGAATTTAATGCTTCAGTCTGTTCACTGAGTCAGAAAAAAAAAAAAAGCATTTTACACCATTGCATAGCAAGATTCTTTTTAACAATCTCTTGTGCTGAGTGCAGTTGACTTTGTAGTACCCACAGTGTCCACACAGGGGCAATGTCGCTCATAGTTTTCTAGCCCCCATCATCAGCACATTGTCTTATGCATCACAACCTCAGAGAAATAAATCACAGTTAAGCACAACTTGCCACTAAATCGCTCACAGAGGAAGTTAGCAGGCGTGCTGCAGAACATGGGTCCTGCGCTATGAATGATTCTGAAAAACAGTAATGAAACGTTATTTATTCGCGCAGGTGGCGAAGAAGAAAACAGCAGCCAGACCGTGAGCAGAGTGTTAACAGAGCCGGGCTGAATGTGTCTGTGTGTTTGCTCAGGTCCAGAAGCATCTGTCTAAGCTGTTTGACAACATGGCTAAGATGAGATTTGAAGCAGATGGAGAGGAGAATCCTTCTAAGACTGGTCTGGGCATGTACAGCAAGGAGGAGGAGTATGTCCCCTTTAATCAGCTCTGTGACTGCACTGGACAGGTAAAATACCTCTGAAACCTTTGATTCACAGGGCTCCAGACTAACTTTTATCACTGGTTGCTAACTTTTTTTGTTACGGTACACTCAATAATACATTTTTATTTAATTTCTTAACTCATTATGTAGATGAGCGTAACAGGAATATAGCTTTGTCTGCATTTTAATCACAGCACATGAAACAAGAAATTAGACTGCTTAAAATTTAAGTGACAAAGTGCTGATGTTTACAGTGCTCAACAAACTCAATAATCAAGCTGGAATATGACGCGTGCAAGTCAAGTCTCAGGTCGTGTTGGTTGGAGTCCTGAGTCACTTTGTTCCCACCCAGGATACTGCAGCCTTACCTAAAGAGAAAAGGCCAAGTACCTGTCTAATAATGATGTTATTGACCAATTTACTCTAACTAGTCTGTTCAAAAAGTATGACAATAAACAGGTTTTTATGTTGTACATTAATACAAGGGCAATAAATGTAAACAAACAACAAATAGATATATTATAAAAGCTTATTGAATTAATTTCCTCTCAATCAAAAAACTCTAAAGTATGACATACTTTGAGTCAGACTTAAAAAAAAGACTTAATAACTAAACAGAAAACAAAAAATGCAAAGTAATTCGAGTCAGGAGTCTTTAACAAGTCTGAGTCGGGTATTGAGTCGTTTTTCTGTCAAGTCAACGTACAAGCCATGAAAACTCTGACTGACGTCCACATCTCTGTCAAATATTATCGGGTCTTCATAAAAAAACGTTCATTGATATAAAGGTTTAAACTTCTACATACTATAGAGCTGCCTCTAAGATGCGGTGGTTTGGCCGTGTAGTTATTCGATGCTGTTTAAACGTGCTGACAGAAGTTTAGACACGATACAAACACGTCTCTGTGACGGACGAACAGAGAGACAGCTGAGTCACATGAACGGGTCCACCGGCCAGTTCAAAATGGAGAAAACTATGTTGGAAAGATGTGATGTTACAGTATTTCAGTCATTCACATGCAGGGAATGTGGGAACACACACACACACACACACACACACACACACACACAGACATGCACATAACATGTATATAACCTTTATTTAACTAGGAAGTCACACTGAGATTAAAATATATTTTAGTGAGACCAAGCCAAGACAGGGTCAAAACAGCAGTGTCAAGGACAACAACAACATCAAATCAAATCAAGTCAAATCAAATCAAATCAAATCAAATCAAATCAAATCACAATAGCAGCAGTTGGTACAAGAATACATTTCATAACAAGTGTACGTGGACAAGGCTACAATATTTAAGCATGTGAGTCGCAACTGCAGCTGGCAGTGGCCTCACCCATTACATTATTCTGCATTTAAATTTATGTGCAAGAAGTGGCGCTCTCTGTAGATGAGCGTGATAGGTGAGAAAAACATCACATACCTGCCCATTTCTGTTATAGAAGAAAATGTGTATCAAATAAAGATATCACGATAAAGGAGACAAATGGAATTGAGTCTGTCGTTGCCCCCGGGGTTTTGCATATCAAAGCCTATAAATCCATTAATTTTCCATTACATCCCATAGTATTTGCCTGACTTCCCTTCCACTCTAATGCTTATTAATGACCTCATTAGGGTTCATTGATAAGAGAGCCCGTCGGTGCTCGCGTGATACACATTGCAATGTTTTCCTGCATTCGTATTCATGGCTCTTTCTTGTGTTTTTGTGTTTTTTGGCGTGCATAAGGTGGAAGTGTGGTTGAACCGGGTTCTGGACACCATGCGCTCCACAGTTCGACATGAGATGACCGAGGCGGTGACGACCTATGAGGACAAACCCAGAGAGCAGTGGCTGTTTGACTATCCAGCTCAGGTAAACAGGCTCAGGGGATGGATGTGGACCTTTAACTGATGTTGCTCACTTTGGGGATTTTTCCCATTAGTCCTCTTATCCAACATCAGAGAGTTAGGTGCCACGACCATGTGTGTGATATTTCGGACCAGTCACACACTCGCTCATGCTTAACATACACAGTGCCAGCAAGATTCTGTTGGGTATTTTGAATGGCGAGAAGGAGTTAAATAGGAAGTGAGAGCAAATATGGGTGCCTGTGATAATGGAGCTCTTGTTCCGAGCTGGAAATGTTGCTCATTTATGCTTTTGATGTCCTGTATGGTAAAATGTGCGACTGATTCAGGTGTGGCTGAAAGTGGCTCACAGCAAGCTGCAATTTAAAAAGTCATTTTTATAAAAGCACAGATAAAGAAGATAATTCAGTGCTGAATCACTCTTTAAGTATGAAGGTCAATGTTTTAGTAATTCATCCTAGTATTTTCTCATTGACCGACGATGAACAACTTCTGAATAAAAACATGAATCATTACTGAAGTCAGTTGTAAATCAACAGTGTAAGAAATGTTGCTGCTGAGGGCCAGATTTACTTAGAAAATGGCGTTGCTATGTGCACTCAGTGCCTGAGTTACTAATGCAGCAGCTCATTACGCAGTCAGCTCTTGAACTGATCCCGGTGCTGCCCTCCAGACACACTCTGTCAGTGAAGGAGAGCTCATACTGTAGGAGCTGATGAGTGGTGGGATTTCTATGAGATCGCTGAGCTCAGACGGATAACGCAGTGATCTTGAGTACAAATATTTACTTTGGCCAACTCTACCTGAGAGAAAAGTATTGAAGAAAAACCAAAAAAACCTCACATATAATGATAATTGAATCATTGACGAGAGGAGGGAGAGCAGCAGTAGGTGGAGATGGTTGTTAATACTGAGGTCAATGCAATCAGACATTTCTTTTACATTTTTTTAACAAAACAAAGAAAAGTTTGTTTGCAGTCTGTAGAGATTTCTCATTTGTATCCATTACATTAATCAAATATTTTCCCCATAAATAATAGCCTAATTACTTGTTTCTGATAATCAGTGACAGTCTCACTGACAACAAGTGACGGGTGCAAATAGCATGACCTCCTCCTATCATTTGCATGATCCTCCCCTGAATTCATAGGAGCTGAGGAGAGACGGTTACACAAAGGACACTCACACTGTAACTCCAGCCAGCTGCTGTGTTTGGGGCAGAATGCGTCACATCTGCACGTGAAAAACAGCCGCAAACTTCTAAACTTACGGAACTTCCCTGTTTGTGGTCTGATCTGTGAACAGTCAAACGCAACTGGAGATTTTTAAAAGCAGCCAATGTGTTGACCAAATGTCAACAGGTGAGGCGGTTGTGATGTGCAGACAAATCTATAATTGATCAGGTCACAGAGCACGGTGTAACCCCTCAGACAGATTTGCCACTATCTTGTCAGTTGTGCAGGACTGTATGTAAGAGCTCAGGTTTGGTTTCAGAAGTAACGCAATTAAGTCAGGGCTGGAAAAAGAAAACTGAAAAAACATAAACCAACCAAAAAATAAGATAAAACAAAATGTTGAATATTATAATTTTAGCACATAAGCCATTCAAATGAAATGTGCATACATGCATTCAATAATAATAAGAAAAGAAAAAGCTGCGGTAACAGTAAACTGTTAGCTAGCTAGTGTGTGGCATGAATCTGCCGTGTGGCTGCTGCTCATTGATTTACTACCGCTGTGCAAAGTCACGTCAAAACGTCTGACATTTATGGTTACATAGACTCTCTCTCCACCTCCCTACACTCGTGGAAAAAACATTAATCGTTTGACAAAAAAAAAAAAACAGAGACGACACATAGTAAAACAAAGTGAAGATGAATTTGACAGAGAGCATTTTCTTCTCTCCAAAATGCCTATATACATCAGGATAAAATCGTTATCATGAATTCTTTTGGCCGCAATAATCACCCATTGATCCATTGAAAATCTGATATTCTGACAGCTCTTACCCTACTCAATATCAAATTGTTTATTGATAGAGAACTGATACCTTATGATAAATAATGTATTAACATTCTTACACAAAACAAGCACTGTTCTTTACGGCCTTTCTTTTTGGACTAATGTGTAATTCTAAAGTCTCTTTAAAAGAATTTACATTGTAAATCAAAATATTAATATTACATAACATTGTCACCCAAAAATCACGCGGGCAAGGTTGTTTTTTCAGCCCTCAGTTGTGTCTGAAGGTCTTTTATTTCTGGCTCCATATGGGCCCTAACTGGTCCTATAAAGCTGATGATGTGAGTGCACAGACGTACATTGAAGTGGCATAAATGAACATGTTAACGTTTTTATTATCAACGGTAAGATTGTCACTGTAAATGATGGGCCATGAGCCGAAAGCCAACAGCTACTGTATTGTACTGGCTCTTGGATCAAATTCTTCACTTTGTGTGCAAAGTGTAGGTCCACCTGATATGCTCAGATTATGAAAAATAATTGATAATTATAATAATTAGTGATTCTACATGATTAAATCTTTTTTTTTATCTGAAGGAGCATAACTCTGGCTACAAGTCAGTGGCTACATTGCATTGTGGGCAATATAGGCTCCAGATTTTGAGAAGTAGCCCACTGGCCTAACATTACTGTTACAATTAGTGCGTGTTTGTTGCAGGACCCAAAAGTGGACAAGTTTATTGAACAACTGTAGTGTAGTGTAGATAAGAGGTAGCGGTCGCTGCCTCGGGCGGTGGATCACTGGTGGAGAGATGAGACTCATAGCGGAGACGGCAGCGGAACACTTGAGAGGGAGACGCAGGTGTGGACGTTGGCTGTCGGTCAGCTGGTGTGGTAGTGGAGCTCACCGCGACGTCGGCTGTGGAGAGGAGAAGAGACGCTGGTGGAGTGAGACACTGAAGGTCCAAGGTGTTGTCGAGGCTGGTGACAGGGGTGGGCTGGGGGGCAGGGCAGAGGTACAGTAGAAACAAGGTTAAGTCAGTGGGAGAGCGATTCAGCCATCTACCACATTGTGCAGTCGAAAACAATCTGGCCACGAGTGAAGGGTAGACCAGAGTAGAGAGGTGTTAGATGAGCAGCAGGCCTGTGAGGCAGAAGGCTGATGATCAACTGGTTGAAGGCGTGAGAGAAGCAGCCGCTCCAGCCTCTGTAGAGCCCCTCTGAAAAAAACAAAAGTACTAAAACCACGTAAACGGCCACACCAAGTCCCAGTCATGACAGTTACACACTGTCGGACTCATTCTGGACTGTTTAGAAACAAGTGATCAGAATGACTGCAGCAGAGCAGACAGTCACCTTTTCATTCCGCACATTCTTCTTCCTTTTCAAAACCTGGAGCCTACATAACCCTGCAGTTCAGCTCAGCCACTGAGTCACATCACCGGAGTCAGTTTATCAGATGACATGCAACTTCCTCTGGAACCACAAAAGGCTTTATTCTACTTTGTTCACATATGCAGTAATACTTTCCAAGACCCGTCAACACACTTTAAAGTGTAGAATTGGTGGAGTTACCCTTGAAATTAAGATTACGCTTGACTGTGGAAAAACAATTTAGATTTTTCTTTCCTGAAGATAAAAAATGATGAACAGTCCACATAAAACCTGCTCAGCCCATCTTCATGTTCTCTGAAGCTGAGTTTACACACTGGTCAGCAAAAACTGCCATGGTCTCCTCTCATCTCAATCCAAATGCACAGTAGCAGCAGATATAAAGAGGAAACTCTGGATTGTAGAGGCAATGGTTTGCCAGTTTTATGCATAAAACATATGGACGTATACATATTCATTAGTTTGCTCAGTTCATATATTTGTTTCATGTTAAGCTGCTTTTGTGTCAATTGGATAGAAGTAAACAGCCAGAGAGAAACTGAGTAACCTCAAATACACAATCAACCTAGATAAATCTCATCAACTGTATTTTCTTTAATAGAGAATCTACCTGTGAGTTATTTCATTATGTCTGTTTCAGGTGGCCTTGAGCTGCACTCAGATCTGGTGGACGTCTGACGTCGGCATGGCGTTTGCCCGTCTGGAGGAGGGTTATGACAACGCCATGAAGGAGTATTACAAGAAACAGGTGTCCCAGCTCAACACCCTCATCTCCATGCTGGTTGGGCAGCTTACACCGGGCGATCGTCAGAAGGTCATGACCATCTGCACTATTGACGTCCACGCCAGAGACGTGGTAGCCAAGATGATCGCTCAGAAGGTGAGGACTGGGCACGGTGGATAATCCTGGCCGAGAACCTATACTGTATAAATTCTTATGCAGACACCGTGATTGCTGCTGTATTTTTTGAAAGGCTATTAACGGTGAGTAATGCACTCAAGATATTCAAGCAAGGTATGTCATTACCATAATTAGAGGGTGGAAAAGCACAGATTATTTTTGGCTTTACTTCAAGCCTGGGTTGTCTCTCTTTTTTTTCAAGGTGGAGAATTCTCAGGCCTTTGTGTGGCTCTCCCAGCTGAGACACCGTTGGGATGAGAAGGAGAAGCATTGTTTCGCCAACATCTGCGATGCACAGTTTCTCTACTCCTACGAATACCTGGGCAACACGCCACGATTGGTCATCACTCCTCTAACAGACAGGTATGGAGCTGTCATTCTCGCTGTCTTCGTTCACACTGAAAGGGAACAAAACGTCATGATTGCTTGTCAGCTATTTCAATTGACCACTGACTGTATATAAAGAAGGACAACATGACAGCTCAGTGCAGGTCATAAACCCCTCCCCCCTAACGTTAGCATGTGCATGAATGGCAGCTGAGCACTAATTGTGCTGCGGGCGTATGGGTGGGACAGCGATCCACATCTACATTACTGCAGTGTGCACACTCTGGCTCCAAATGACGCCACAAGTGCGAGATGGCAGCTCTCATGTACAGGGAAGAAAGTGGAGATGAGTCGTCCGTCATGAAGTACAGCATAGCAGTGCAATGGACGGTTAGCTTGCTGTTGCTTCTCCAAGCTTCACATCCTCACACAACACATATGCAGTTGACAATGATCGGGTCAAAATCCTCAGCGTTAATTAAAGTTGGTCCTTGATTTTGGACAGACTAGAGCAGGCTTCTCATTTCTTGCAGGAACTGACGATGGCAGATTTCATCAACAAAGTTAATGGTAACTCCATGATTTTTTACAGCTGACTCGTGTTAACGAGAACCATTTATGATATTGTGCTGAAAGGCCGAAGATATATATCCCAAACCAAAAGTTAGCATCCGCACCAGTTATATCTGTATTGTAGGTTATCTAGTTAGTGCTTGTTTGATAAAAAAAAAATGGAAAGTCATAATCTTATTTTATCTCTTTTGTTTGGCTCCTTAGTTTATATATTTGGAGAGAGGTTAGCTTAAACTCTGATCGTTATACCCAGTGTAGGATTTTTCCTAAGTGTGATCAGGTATTTTTTAAGGTGAAATGTAAGTACATTTAGTAAGGGTTTAGATACTACTGTAAGCTAAGATAAGCACTGTTTAGACTTAGACTTGGACGACTTTATTGATCCTTTTGATCCTTTTTGAATGTCCATGTCACACACACAGCACTGTTACACACATATAGAATAAAACAGATATACATATGAATAAATAAATAAATAGATATAAAAAAAAACACTTGAAACATTCCTTAGACTTTTGCTCTTGTGTTTTTGCTTTGGGTTAGGCTAAAAAAAAAACACAGCATCCTCAAAGACTCATTAGATTCCGAGGACCTCGCTCACTACAGAGCCATGCAACACAGCTTCAGCATGTGGAGAAATGGAGAGCTTGACAGGCCTGCTGTTCCCAGTCATGGTTGATAAGCTGTGATTGGATAGTGGCAGTTTGGGAAAGGGTTAAGGGAACTCCTGATGAAGTTTAAGTGAAAAGCCTGTTGCCCTGCATAAGGTTATCAAAAAAAATACCAATTTGCATGAAGCCCTCTCAAAGTCCATTATAAATACATTTTTAAAAAGTCCATCTGTGTTGTGAAAATGTGTCCTTTTTTTCCCCATTATAATAGAAATACTGACTTGGAGATACCAGCTTCTTATCTAATAATAACCATTTGACGCATTCTAATGATCGTCATTTGAATCATTATGCACACCCACCTCCAGCAAAACCTTTCAGAAAAACTCAGCCCGGGCACTCTGCCAGCATCTTGTTTGTTCACATTCACATGTTTCTGCAGGATTCCTGATAAAGTTTCAGCTACACAGAGATGAATACCTGCTGCTCACAGCCCTTTGGCAAAAACTGCAGCGCTTGACTGTGTGGTTTTCCAGACTGACCAGTATTCCCTTTGAAGCCTGAACAAACAGAAACAATGGGCTTTGATGGGCGGATCAGCGGCCGTGTAGCAAGACTTCACCATATGGTGCATGCCCCTCACTGCAGCTCGCTGCGACTCACGCAGTTTGCCACTGGCTTTCATTTCAACAATGGACCATGGACGGGGGGCTGGGTGTCAAATCCTTTAATCCACGACTTGAGAAGACAGCTAAAAGTGTGTTTTCTTCATGATACTGTAACATGAAGAAAAGAGCAAGAAAAGAATATACCTTGATAGTGTCGAGTGACAGCAGGATGTCTCTAAATGTCACATTAGCTGAAAATAAAAAAATGTGTTTTTAGTTCAACATTACGCATGTTTGGGTCAGCTCACCCAATGTAAAAAACAGCATGTTCTCAAATAGCACCTATTCACAATGCCAATTCAAAGTGCTTTACATAAGAGATACAAAGGTATTAAGGCAAAGACAGAGATCAGTATGAAGCAATATAAAACAAATTAGAATGATTTAAATGGAATGATATTTAATAGAAGTTGAGACTAAGAATTCAATGGACTAAAACAGGAGCATACAAATTAAAGCACAGTTACAGAGCAGTGTGAGATGTGGATCAGGAGCCCCTCTCCGTCTGTTCACTTTTGTTTTGCCTCCTCCATCAGCAGGCTTCTTTATCTTTTTGCAGTGTAGCGTTTCCACATTTATTCCAGTTGTTCCGCCACTACCTGTGGATAGTGACCGGAGAAAACAATGACTCCTCCTGTTTTGGTAGCGCAATGACAGACTCGCTTCCTGTGTTCTCTTATTAGGTCCTTCATTTTGCTGTGAAGAGTCCAGCCCTGTGGCTGGCTCAATAGCAAAGTGAAACAAGGTTTACAGTACTGTACGCGGATGGTGCTGTTTTTCTACAGACGTCCCACTGTGCCACCAGTGTTCACTTCAGAATGAGGAGGAACGTTGTCTTTTGCCAGTTACAAAGCAAAGTAAACAGAAACATTTTGAGTCTCTAGTTGGAAGAACTGAGAGTTGGAGCAGACTTCAGGTTTTCTGGCTGCAGGACCCCCCTCACTATGTAACTTGTATGAAAATCTGCTGCATATTAAACTATGCGTAGGTAGGCCTAAAGTGCTATGTAGAACAAGTCAGCAGCAGTTTTAGCAGGCGTGTGGGTAAATTACCATCATGTGTCAGGGGTGTGATTCTTCCAGATAAATCCGGAAATCCGGCTTTTCCGACCTGAAAATGAGGCTCTCGTAATCATGCAAATCCTTTTTTTTTTTTTTGGGGGGGGGGGGGTGCGCAAGGCACGGGTCGGGCATTGGTCAACATAATGACCGCTCACCGCTGTCAATGTTTTTGTGCCTCAGATTCATGTCTTCATCCGCGTCACTCCGCAAATAGTCCATTCATTTGTCACGATGGAACTTCGGAAGGTTATCTGAGTCCCTGCCGCAAAAAAAAAAGACATGATTTTTGTCGGTTTAATATCACGGACGAATGGCGAATTTAAGTTGCACACAGTGAAAGCACTACACCTTA
>OMLP01020547.1:0-14348 GCA_900302685.1 Spondyliosoma cantharus
TGTCTGGCGGGCTTGACTTCCTAACCAAACCGTCCGGGCCACGGGCCGCCACAGCAGCTCCCGGTCAGCGCGCTCGTCCCAAACTCACACAGCTGACGTTGTCGCAAACTCTCACAAAGAAGACAGGGCCGAATCTTGTTTCATTTTATGTGAATGATCCGAATCCATCGCTCCTTATTATCATACCTTATTTTACATATATTAGGCTTCAGCTGATTAGAACAAATGGCATATGATAATGCTGATGAAGTGTTTGACGCCCTCCTCACTGTTCAGCCGTGGTCAGAATAGAGAACGGTGGCTGTTAAATGTTTTGTAGAAAAACATATTCAAACTGTCTTCAAAACAATTTGTTTTATTCAGCAGTCTGAACTTACAACTTATCGCTTAACTGCATTCCTACATGCATGAATCTTAACAAGGCAGACTTTAGGAGAGCACAGCTACAAATTCTATAACTGGGCGGTAGCCAGGTCTCCCTGTAATACATTTCCTGTAAAATCCCTGACTGCAGTCAATACAGTCGAGGGAAATTGAAATGAAATTGGAATTTTATTTCATTTTCTCAACAATGTCACAGAGAGACAGGACTACCAGAAGCCCACAGCTCAAAAATCATGCCAATTTCCAAAATGTGTTTCCTATAATCCTTAACTCTATTATTCTTATCAAGCATGGCGGATCAGCGGCTTGTTCAGATCTATCAATTGTTTCCTTTTCAAACATGCTTTTCACCACAAGCTGAATAAAACCACTGAGAGATCAGGGTCATTTTGTTTTCATTCACAAATCAAACCAATTCATCTCATGGCTCCAGTTTTGATGTGGGCGCTCAATTTAGAGTAGAGCCATGGACAGCAACTCATTATGTGCTTTCAGACTTCTTTGCGAGTCAGTGGCTGTGTGTGTTTGCGTGTGTCAAACACGTTTATGGGACGTGCTCATGCCTCCCCCGAAGGACCCCTGGCTGCGTTGTTTCATATCATCTTCATATTGAACTTCCTGGTCCCTCCCGAGGAGCCTCCAGTGGCGGGTTCAGATTTCCGGAAAGAGTACTCCACTGTGAAGTTGTTCTTGCGTTGGCCGCGTCCCCGGCTCCACACGAACAACAGCAGGAAACAGAAGAGGACCACCCCCAGGAAGGTGATGCAACCCATTGCCGTGGAGACCAAGATGGTGGTCAGGTCCAAGGTGAACTTGAGGAAAACGCGCGTGCTGTTCAGATTCGTGTCGTTGAAGAACTCGCCGCTGTACAGCGAGCGGTTGAGAAAGAAGGCTGAGGCGGCGTCAAGCGGCTGGCCGCGCACCGTGAGTGTGGCGAAGTAGGTGTCGTTTCCTCCGGCGTTGCTGGCGATGCAGATGTATGTTCCGCTGTCAGTGAGCTGGGCGTATCGGATCTCCAAGGTGCCACTCGGGAGGACAGTAATGCGCCCTGAACTCTTAGCTGTGATCCGTCGGCGCTGTGGGGAAATCCAGACAATAGCGGGGACGGGCTCGCCTTCGGCTCGACACAGAAAACTCACTTGCTGGCCCTCACGAGCGATCACCTGAGGGAGGTGGAGGAAAGGAGTGCATGGAGCAATAAATACGGGAGCACAGCAAACTCTGACATCATGACAGAATACTTGTTGTGCTTTTAGAAGCAATTAGCATAACCTCAGTAATCAAACTGAGCATTCATTGATTTTGTTGTGAAAGGTCCCATTTGTAAGAGAGTCATTCCCAGCTCGTCAAATACTGACGCTTTGGGATTGAGGTCCGGTCGGCTGCCATCCCAAAGCGCCAGTATCTTACAAATAGGACCTTTCAGTATCAAACATATGTGTGATCATCTTCATTACCTGCTGCATCTTACGGTTGCGTATCTTAGGTTTCTGGCATGTAAAGTGGTCGAAGAGTGCAGAATCGGTGAAGGCGCTGAGGCTGACCCCTTGCACCTCCACCGGCCCGGCACACACCGGCACTCTGCCGTCAAAGTTGAGGGTCTTGCGTCTTTGCAGGATCCACAACAGACGGCAGTCACACATCAGGGGGTTCCCGTCCACTCTGAGGGTCTCCAGACTGTTGACAGAGTGGAAGGAGCCCTCTTCAAGAGTCTGCAGGTCGTTGGAGGAGAAGTTGAGCACCCGGATCTGTCGGAGGCCTCCAAAGGCATGGGGCTCCACCGTCATCAACCCCGTGCTTACCATGATGAGCTCCTTCAGCCTCAGCAGGTCCTTGAAGGCCCAGGGCTCGAGTGTGCTGATGGGATTGTAGGACAGGTTGAGGTGGGTGAGGTGCACCAGGTTCTTGAAGGAAGCGGAGGGGACAGAGGTGATGTTGGTGTTGGTGATGGAGAGCCGGTGGAGGTCCAGGCCCTGGAAACTGAGAGGAGAAATGTACTCCAGGTACGGCCAGTGATCGATGTCCAGGCCCCGCAGGTTGGAGAGCTTGCGGAAGTTTTGGTCCTCCAGGGCGATGATGCTGAGGTGATGAAGGCGAAGGGTGACCAGGCTGCGGAGGTAAGACAGCGTCTGGCCCGAGATGGATGTCAGGTTGCAACGCTCTATCGTGAGATCTTCCAGCCCCAGCAGCCCTGAGAATGCCTGGAAATCAGCAAGATAAAATACCTTGAATCTTAAAGTGGCGATATGTAAAGAATCAACAGAAGAACAGTTCTGATGTTATATATCAAAGTCGTATCGTGCGGCAGAGTTAGAATCCTGATTTGTCACACACTTCAGTTCTTGTACGGATTAAACAAATGAGATGATAATTAGTGAGCTTCAGAGGTGCTGGTACATGGATTTCAGTTCTGTTAGAGGAGCCAGGCCAGCTGTTTCACCCTGTTTTCCAGTCCTTCTGCTACAATAAGCTCAGCGGCCGCTGGCTGTAGCTTCATATTTAGAGTACAGACATCATGGTGGTATCAAATCTCTCATCTAACTCTTGGTAGGAAAGCAAATAAGGACATTTCCGGAAGCACTGAACTACATATTTCTGAGCCAAACCAGGCGTTGCTACAGGCGCTATGGCTGGCAAATACCTGCTTGGCACTGCAGTCTATTTAAAACCACGGAATATATTCCAGCACTATCAGTATGAGAGTCTGATCCTCTGGGAACACGTTTCCAAGGAGGATTTCTTTTAAAATAAAGTGAATGTTCTTCCGTCTAGTTTTTCATAAGAAAACACACAGTCATGCTACAGACAGGAAGCTGGAGAGCGTACCTTGTGGGATATATAAACCAGGTCGTTGTCTCCCACCTCCAGATGTTTCAGGCTCTTCAGGTCCTGAAAGGTGTAGTCCAATAAAATCACCATCTTGTTCTCGCTCAGGTCCAGGCTGGTCAGATTGCCCAGCTTGGCGAAGGCCCCCATGGGCACTAGCTTCATCTGGTTCCCCCTTAACTTCAGCACTTTCAGATTCTGGAGGCTGGCGAAGGCATTGGGCTCTAATGTGGCGATGAGGTTCTCACTGAGGTCCACCTCCTCGAGCCGCGGGTACGGCGCCAGGTCACCTGCCTGCACCCAGCGAAGCCGGTTCTTGCTGAGGTCCAGAAGTCGTGTCTCTGTGGGGATGCCCTCTGGGATATTGGTGAGCCGCCGCCGCTGGCACGACACTGACCTTAGCTGTGCTGAGCACTCGCACCGTGGCGGACAGGCCTGGCTACTTCCTGCCAGCGTCAGGGTTATCATGGCAACCAGAGAAGCACCCAGGACCCACCGCCACATCCTCGGCCATGGCACTAAGGCACGCCCACCAGGGCCAGGAGAGCCAATCATGGCCCTGGTCCTCTGACTCCTCGCCTGTCGCAGGCAGGGTCAGTGCACCATACACCTGCAGCACGACACAGATGGAAGAGATGGAAGCAGAGAGAGAGAGGGGACAAAAATAGAAAATGAGAGGAATGAATAGAGACATTATACTAGAGAACCCACCATCTATCATCTCAACTCATAAAAATTACATCCACGCGGCTCTGAATTATCCATGCTTCCTGCAGATTGAGTAATTCTGTGCGGAAAGCGGTGGAGATTTGAGACGTATCGTGACACAGCACTGAAATACAACTGATTAGCCCCCATTACAGGAACATGGATCCGTGTGAGAACGTTAAGATCATTTTGTCGTTTCACTTATTCATCTATAGCTTCCGCTGAGGAACTGGGACAGCGGGAGCCGCGTGAGGAAGGTTCTCGCCTCAGCTCAATTCATGCATGTTGCATCTCCTCGGCTCTCGTCGCAGCTCTGAGACCGTCTGCTCCATTTTGACAAACACAATGAATTTATTATCACCACGCATAAACACAGACCGAGCTCCTCCTCAAGAATCACGCTATGCCCGTGAGCCAGACGCCTCTGAAATATGAGGCGTTTGATTCGCTGGTGCTTAAGTCACATTTATGTGTTTGATCAGGTGTGTGCTGATGCATGCGTGCGTGGGACGAGGCATTTTGCTGGGTATGAATTAAAAAAAATGGTTTTGGTCCCCCGCGAAAAATAAGATGAATCACTCTGGCTTTAATATTCCTTCAGGCAACCTGTCATCTCTCCCACACACTGTTTTCAACTCAGAGGCAGTCAAAGAGCACCTGGCATTAGATCTGGAACAGAACTCAGTGTCCAGATAGTTAGCAGGGAGTTGTAAAAGAAAGTGCTCATAAACTCTCAAGTTTGAAAACATGAACGTTTTTTCCACCGTCATGAGAAAAGAAGCTCACCAGACGACCCCAGATGTTAACTTTTGACTATTCGCTTGGCTGTTGGATTCTGCTGAGAGAGAGTATGTCCTCTTCACCAGGGAGTATCATGTTAAAATGTACTCCGACACTGGCAGTGGAGCGAGGCAGAGCCAAAGAGATTAATAATGTATGCGTTGGTTTGTGCAAAATGGGCAGTGATCAGAGGGCGAGTCACACTGGTGGAAAAGGCCAAAACTCGCCAGTTTCTCTTGCTGCTGCGGGCTTCGCCTCGAGTCCCTTTTCGAGCAAGTTGGATTTAGAAAACAGCGTCCTGAACGTCTAATCATATCTGACTGATTCAATGCGTTGGCATCAATGGGATCAAACAGGATGAAACGGGATTTAAGCTAAATTTAAATGATGGCAGACAGAAATTCTTTGCACACATGCACCACACTGACGTACTTTCACACATGATCACACACCCACAAACGGCACTAAAAACCCCCAGAGATTGTGTCTCATCTACTAAGCCTCAGGGTGGATAAGTCCCACAATTTTTGACAGGCCTGAAAAACACTCTGTTTACGGATCCCCTATCTGAAGGATCTGGTTGAAATCTGGCACAATTTTCCCTTTCGCTGGGAGACAAAGCGCAGGCACAGAGAGGCTGATGTGCAGACTGCTGCACAAACTGACCCAGTTCTCAGCAGCGACTCAGCCTCGCACTGTCGACCAGCAACAACTCTCCATGACCACAACAACGGAGCAGCAAACCTTAACGTCTCCGTGGAATCGAGCCCAGGAGAGCAACCGAGGGATCTGAAAAACAAACATGAGTGTACAGATGCTCAGAAATAACAAGCTATTTATACGACGAAATCAAACAAAATTAGCATCTGCGTAGCTGCACCGGCAAGATCTTGTCTGATGCCCTGACGAGATGATATCAAACCTCTGATGCACCTTTTTTCTCAAAGAAGCATTTAGGATCTTCGGCACCGCTGGCAACGTGGCTCAGTGGATGGCGATGTCGGTCAGATTGTTAGTTAGTTTTCATCCAGACTGAAATACCTTAAAAACTATTCCTGTTAGATTTTGTCCCGACGTTCATGGTGTCTGCTGTCATTCAGTGAAATATCTCAACATCAGCGGGATGGATTGGCACAAAATGTGTCTTTTCTTCTCGTGCCACCATGAATCTTAAATGTTTGAGATATTCAGATTGAAAATGTCTCAGCAGATGTAATAACAGGCTAGAGGATTCATAGTCTAAGTTTTGAGAAGATCATAGATCCAAGACAGAGCCGACAGAACGGCAGGACTGAGAGAAAAAGCACAATTACGAATGTGTTTGCTACTTCAGCACCACAGACAGCGTCATGGATTTATTGACACACGGCACAGTGAGGTTACTGATTTGTCAGAGCCAGAGATTCTAACTTGTACAAAGGATCAATGAGTCAGGCAGACTAGCCTAACAAATTCAACTAAACAACTCTTCTGCCTCCGTGCTCTCTCTGCTACCAGAGGATGGAGAGCAGGGATGACAGGTTAAAAAAGGGGGATGGCATCCACCATTATAACATCTTCAAATCACCTACTGGGTGAATTTATGATTCCCTGAGAATGTTTTGAGAAAATATTTATCTCCTGACTGTTCATCTATTATTATCTCTACTACTATCTTCAGGTCAAAATGTATAGCGTGCTGCAGGAACGAGTCCTAAAACACAGAAATAAGTGAGCATTTCTGCACTTCTGGTTCCCATGTATGGTTCAAAAGCATCGACACGTTAGTGTTAGCGTTAGCGTTTAGTTCGAAGCAGCACTGTGCTTATAGGGTAACTCAACCAGTTCTACACATTAAAGTGTGTTTACAGGTCTTCGTGAGTTCAGCTGCACATGTGAAAAAACAGCCTTTTGTGATGTCATTCAGTAGCTTAGTTGCATTGTGGGTAATGTAGGCACCAGTTTTTTTTAAAGCACTGGTGTAACATTGCACCCCTACAACACTTTTGGACAAAACCAGAACCAGAGATATCACTTTTTCTATTCCACTTATTCTTCTCACTTTTCAGAACTTGGTGCCGTCTGGTACACGCCGCCATGCAGGTGACAGGGGAAAATGAACGCAAGCCCCTTCAGTCCAAATAGGAACAGTCTGTTCTCAGGCAAACTCAGAGGACTTCAATCCTCCACACAGAATATGAGCTCTTGCCTAGTGGCAGGCGATACAGAGTCCCCCCACTGTAAACTCAGTCGTGTTAAAAATTAATTTGTGCCTACCTCTATCAAAGTTTTAAACAAGGCTGCTTGAGGCTGAGGGGATTGTGCAATGTTTTTTTTATTATGGAGTGGGTTTGTTATCTGCAATTTGTTGTTGTGACTGACACAGCTGGTGCTGTTTTGTTTAATGTAGTATATTTCACTGTAACTTGGAGGCATTCATGGGCACAGAATTTGAAGTCCAAGACAAATTTGGTAATGGACAATAAAGTATATCGTATCGCGTATCGCGTATCGTGTATCGTATCGTATTACCCACTCTATATATTTTAGAGTAATATCTTATCTTACTACTCTTTTCCATAGTTACCCTTTAAGCTGCTAGAATAGACTCTTAGTGTGGTTATATTGTGAGTGTGCCGTGTACAGTGTCTGTGTGTGTATCAGTGCACATCTGCCCGGCTCTTAGGCAGTCTGATGGATGTAACCTGTCTCCGCAACCCCCCCTGAGAGTCGTGCTACGGGTCAGTGGCAGAGTCACAGCATGAATCAATGAGCTGACATCGCGGAGGCAGACAAGGTCCTCACTGCCGGACTGAAGGACACGCAGGGATCCTTAAAAAACACACATACACTTCATCAAACACGTGGGACCACAGTCATCTGCGCATGAGTGAGCAGGCAAATAAATACACGTCTTTACTCTGACTCTCAAGGCAAATACTGAGGATAGCTTCTCTACCACAGGTGCAGCAGGTGGTTTTGTCAGCAGCCTGTGCCCTGTGGATCCGACCTCAACATTAAAGAGCACCGGGTCAGCATTACAGCAAGTTCCTGCACGTGGCAACACTCGAAGCTGTTAAATTAACGTGTGCCAGATGTTACGGCAACAGCAGGGGCTATTCCCGCACATCCAGACAGTCAGGAATGTGGATTCTGCCTCAGGCCAGCTGTCCAGGGAGAAACGAGGTGAAGAATGGGAGGAAACTCGGCCCAGAAGCTAAAAATAACCAACTTTTAGATACTGACCTAATGAGCAGATGTTGGGGAACAACATCCCTGTGCAATGAAACGTACATCATCTGCCTGCACTGCTGACCGAGGCCAGATGTCTCAAACACTGGTTCAGGATAGTCTGATTAAAACCACCATGTTGCCAAGAAAAGTCGCTTCCCAAATAACCGCAGAGGGAAATAAAAGGTTATGGTCACTGTCTGGTGTATTTTGGTGGCAGTGTGGCAGTGTGTCTGACCGTAAATAGGTCATCCATGTTGACTGGTAGCCTTTATAAGCCTTTATATTTGGCCAGCAGAGCGTGTATCTCCTCAACACGAGCATCCCTCCATCCTAAGCTTTGTCTGGCATTTTCATTTCCTCTCTCCCGCACACACAAACTGATCCGGCAACACACACACACACACACACACACACACACACACACACACACACACACACAACCTCTCAAAGTGACACAATCTAGCATCGGTGGTGTTGGAGCAGTCAGGCAGGCAGCAGGTTATTCGAGGAAGCTTTTTTACATTTTATTGTTGCAAAACAAACCAAGATGCAAACCTGACGCATTTTGACTTCGCACAGGAAAGCTGACAGTTTGTGCTTTCCATTACTAAGTAGCCATAAGTCCAGTATTAAATCTGTGCTTAGTCACTCCATTTTAAGCCGAAGTCAAGTGTGGAGTACAGATTAGCAGCTGTGCGGTACGGCTGCACAGAAGGGGAACATAAACGTCGGGAGGGAAGACAAATAAATTTGCTGAAAGCAGAGATTTATGATTTCATCAAAAATGCTCAGTTTGTGCGTATTAATCTACAAGAAATATTGACTGGTCGACACGAAAGTTTATTTTCTAAGTCTGAAAAGTCAAATCAAGTTTATTCGTGCCTCGTCTAATCAAAGTTTTAGTCTGGAGAAGGTTCCAGGACACCCACGCTGTAGGAGAAAAAACAAAAACAACAACGCCCAAACTTAGACAGGCGATGATAACAAAGGAAAACTGTCATCACAACATAATTATCGGCAGAACACGAATGGAAGAAAGCCCTGGGTGGAGGCTCACAGAGCGGGATCTCCACAGTGACGAGGCGTACAATGCCTGGAGTGGGAACACAAAGATAAAACATGAATAAAAAAAAAACTGGAACAGAAAGAACGACAAGAACGCAAGCACTTATCATTAATGGCCATCATCACGGCGACAACGTGACGGACAGCAGTGTGACCATCGCTGGCAAAGACCAACTGTTCGCTGCGCAGTTCGTCTTTCGCAAAGTGGCGATACTCATGACGGCGCTCGCTCGGCGCAGTCTGACTGTAGCTGCATCCTCGTCCTCTCAGACGTCTGAGTCACAGAGTGTGAACTGATTGAGACTGACAAGCTGTCCAGATTGACCTTCAGCTGATGAGAGCCAAAAACAGAAACCTTTGGCATGACTGCTGCAGTGCTTCAATGACATATGAGATATTTAAATTGAAACTGTAAGTTATACAGTCTCACATTCAGTCTTCTAGACTTATATTCTGACTCACTGAATGGTAAGATCATTTCACTTGTTTTGAGGGGTGGGGGCATCCAAGAGAGCACTTTCCTGGTGTTTTTTGAGACATGGATCCACTACCCCCCATCCTAGGCACTGTTCTCTGTTTCAGGAACTTATCAGGAGGTGTAGGGCAAACTAGGCAAGATACAAGTGTGTCTTGAAGGCTTTCCAATATCTGTATCAATTGCAGAAAATAAGATTATGTGACTGAAGCCACGACTAAATGAAATCACATTATGGATATTTGTTGAGGAATTAACTGCAAACTTAACGCAAATCAAAGCTCGTAATTATCAAACTAATGAAAGTAAAATGTATAAATCCTTCGCTTTTCCTCTTACTTGCAAACTTTAAGCATCTATAATTCATATTTTTTTTTACAAAGTATTGAATGTGTCATGGATTGGATATTGTATTGTATATTCTTTTGGGTTTTTTGCTGGTCGACTAACTTTGCCCCTCTTTCACCTCACCGGTGAGCAAACCTCTTCTGGACCCAGCTCCGGGCCACACTGGGGCCCAGCACCTCTGACACCAGCCTCCTTAAACATTTAAGCTTGAGTGTTTCTCAACCTCCCCCAATACACCAGCAGAGACCTGAGCCTCAGCCCTCCTCCACAACAAACCTTCAGTAGTCCTTCAATAAATTCCCTCATACCTTCCCTCTTGGTGTCCGCCTTTGGGGTCCTACAAATATCTACTACAAAGTGTAACAGAATGAGAATTGTCGCCTGAATCTACAGTTCCCATTGACTTTACAGAACATAATTGCAGGTTTCAACTCAGTGTTGAGCCCATAACTTTATTTGTTCACTCTCACTGCTTGTTTTCAGCAAAACAAAAAAGATTTAAAAGCCCTCTGAACACCACCAGCCCAGCACTAAATTACAGACCAACACAATTAAGGGAGTAGCTGGTGAACATGATGAAACGTTTAGCAGCTAAAGAAACAATTGTTTCCCCTCAGGAGTTCGTAATCAAACAGTAAAAAAAACAAAGTGGGCACTGGTATTACATTTGAAACACGACTCTATATAGATTATTATTCTCTGTTACTGGTGGATGTGTAAAGAGCAAATGTTTGCCGACAAATTCTGTATTCGAGGAGATTACACACATATTCATACATTTAAGATTCAAGAGTAATTTGTTGTTATACATGACAAGATTGTAGCCTTGTATGTCCGTGAGATACCACACAAACACAAACCCCTCCGAAACTAAGCAAACGAATGAATAATGATCAAGTTGCAAACAAACTGATCACAGAGAAGTGTTGAGGATGAGCTCAGGAGCCTCGCAGACTCAGGAGCGAAGCTGCTGTCCAGTCTGGTGGTACAGCAGGGGATACTTGTGCATCTCAGCTTGTGGCCGGGGTGGGTGTTGTCTCTTAGCATCCTTTTGGAATCTGATCAGACATCTCACTTCACTATTCTCAATAATTAGTCTGTTTAGGAACGATGGGCGGTTTTAATCACCCGCTGCAGACCCTTCCGGACCTGGGCGGTGCACATGCCCATTCCACTGAGTGATGTTTTTCAGTCAGAGTGCTTTTTTATCTCTCCTCTGTAGAAGTCGACAATGACTTTGTGTATGAAATGGGCTGTTTAACCAGGATGGAGCAGCGCGATGACCACGACAGGCTGTTAATTGTTATTATGTGCAGTTGTAGCCCATTTCAGCCCGATGGTATCTTACGGGATGTTACACCACCATCTGTGACATTTTGCTGTGTGTTGGAGGGCGACTGAGATGATTGTCTTGTTCTTCTCCCTCCCAAAACCCCCGTCTACTCGGCTCATTAGAGCACTCGCAATCTGAAATGTTAAAAGTTTTATTTGTCTTGCACACACACACACTTTCTCACAAAGTCACTGCATGGATGTACTCTGAGTAGACGGCTGCTAAGCTGAGGACGCAAGGTAACTTATCCACACTGTCGGTCTCAATCCTCTCATATTCCTGACAACTTGAGTCTGCAGCACAGCTACAGGCTTACAGCACACACGCACACACACTTCATCACCCTTTGGAGAAGCATCAGCCCTCTGCTGATGACTGTCTCCTCGTACAGGGGGATGATGTTGCACAAAACGAGAGACGCTTTCTGACTCACGCAGCCTCCTACTGTACTGTTTCGCCTCTAACCAGGTGATCCCCAAAATACCTCACAGGCCTCTGTGATTTCTCCGCGCTGATGCACGTCTGCATCTTTTTCCTGAGAAGCACAGCAGCGCGAGACGCCATCAATACTGAAAGTTAGTTTGCAAAAAAAGTAGCACAGGCTGAGAAAGCCGAAACTCCAGCCTCAGTTCTCTAACTGCATCAAAGTCAGCCAAAACTCGCATTGAAACCGAACATCAGCGGAGGACGCGCAGTGCATCAAGAAGAACGCCTGACAGCCACAGAGGAGCAACAGCACAACAAAGAAAAGCTAAAACAAGCTAAGATAAAAACCCCACAAGACAACAAGCAAAAAATAAAACCATGTGCTGTTCATTCATCAAGGGGGAAAGGATCTCTTCTAGTCCTCAAATGACTTCAACAAACAGCGCATCCCCAAAAAACAAGCTACTTTCATCGTGCTAAAAATAATGTTAATGTTGGAACGAGTGTTTGTTGAACACCACACTCATGACATGAATGTTCCTGCATTCACACCGGAGCTGTCTGGGCTGGTGTGTGGGCAGGAGGTAGACAACGCTAAGTGGATTAGAAGGGAGGCGAGCCCAAAAGGTCGTTTCATCCAAGTGTGTGTTTGTGTGCGTGTGTGTGTCATGTTTTCACTTTGAACCTCTCCAACACCGAGACCTCGGTGAGGGGCGCCGGGCGCAGCAGGGAGTCTGACCGGCCAAATCCCACGACACCGATCGCTTCGGCCCGTATCAGTTTCGCTCAGTGCAACAGAAGCCACTCAAAGTGATCGCGAAGCAGCTAATCCATAAAACATCGAGGCAACCAATCAATAAATATTCACTCAGCTAGATGCAGCATGTTATTCGTGTCTCACACCTGAACACTGAGGAAATGGTGAGAGAGGTTGACGGCTCTGCTCAGGCTTTCATACAACACACAACAGTACATGTGTCACATCCGGCCGAAGTTTGAGAGTTTGATAAAAAACAGTAACTTATAGTACGTTACGTAACCTTACGTGTGGGACATTACTACGTTACATTAGTAAGTTGAAATAACTCACTTTAGTTTCTCACTGATGAGGACAGGTTGCCTCTTACAGCATGTTCACTGCCTCTGGATTAAATCACATCCACCAAAGCAACAGGCACCATGTTTTTATGGCATATAAATGAAAACCAGATCTACAACAGTTTAAAACCCGTACCATTATATCTGCAGCATTCTGGGTAGCTTTGCACGTAGTTTTCCAAAGTCAGAGTCTCTACTGTCACTGTCTGACAAAGCATAATATTGAATTTGAGAGGAAAATGCAAATTAGAATAACGTCCGCGCCAAAAGCTCACAGTCCTTTGGTTCATCGTCTGACCTTGAACCAAGTGTCAAGATTAAGATAACTAGCAAAAAAAGTATTGAATTCAGTTCTCTTAGAAGGTTTTACAAGAATTTCGTTTACAAAAGTTGATATATTTTGTCTTATTATAAATTATGAATTGTTATTTTCTTTCAGTGTCTCCTAATTCGCAAGTGCTTATCCTCGTCAAGGTTGCATCTATTCAATTGATTATGTCTTTATGTATTATTCTGATATGCTGCTGGGAAATAGTGAGGAACAATTTA
Organism: Spondyliosoma cantharus; assembly: GCA_900302685.1. Lineage (NCBI taxonomy): Eukaryota > Metazoa > Chordata > Actinopteri > Spariformes > Sparidae > Spondyliosoma > Spondyliosoma cantharus. The sequence goes on from OMLP01020547.1 coordinate 13,206, forward strand.
AATACAGAAAGTAACTGGGCAAAAATAAAGAAGTAGCGCTGGGATTTGAACCCAAACCAAGATGTTTCCATCAACCTTACCAAGTCGTTTTAGTGCCAAAACCAAACCAACCGACCGATGGTCGACGAAGGTCTGGTCGCGCGTGTCATTGTTACACTTGACATAAGTCCTTTTGGAAGACACTGACAGTTGATGGTCAGGCGTTAAGGTATGACGCTGGTGAAGTATGACCATTTGGAAATGACCAGTAATTCCCATTTCAGTGAATTCTACCGACCTACCTTACTCGATAATTGTATGCACTGTGTTGTTTAGACTGCAGTAAAATGTCTGGATTATTCCGTTTTATTCATAAATGGTCATGACATGAATATTAACATGAACACTGTATAAGTAGCCTGAGGGAGGCTGTTCATGTAAAGATATTCAAAATGAGGGAGGGCTTATTTCTTAGTGGCCATGCACATGAATGTGGTTTCCAGGTAAATGAGACCATAAACATGAGAACAGTGAGATAAATCAAATCTTCTTACAGTAATAGATTCACGAAATCCTCGACTGTGGAGTCGATACTCGTTAACTCAGAGAGGACGAACTTGAAAACAACGATTTGAATCAATCACAAGGCAGTTGACTGTCTCATCGGTCTCAAATGTCTCTGCGCTGTCGTTCACTCCGGTTGTCCCTCGACCACGTCCCGGCTGGTGTCAGCATCAATCTGCTCTCGCCCCACTTCCCACTTCAGCGGATAAGATGTCACATCAGACGTGCCACTGAGAACATGCACATGGAGAACAATGCAATATTTTTTTACTTCACTTCTTTGAAGTCTTGTGTTTGGTTGCTCCTTTGCTTGAATTTGCTTCCCACTCAATACCGGCTTTGTTATTTCCCCTCTCTGTTTTTAATGAGCAACAGTGCGGCGCAGTCCAGAACATCGGATCCATGACAAACATCAATGAAATATGTGTGTGTGTGTCTGTGTGTGTGTGTGTGTGTGTGTGTATGTTTGTGTGTGTGTGTGTGTGTTTGTGTGTGGGCACGCTTCAGTCCTCAGAAGCGATTGTATCTGAACGACCGTTTTTTTTTTCTCCCTGCTGTAATTATTTTCTCTGTTCTCACTGCAAACGAGTGCAAAAAAAG
>OMLP01020548.1:0-16810 GCA_900302685.1 Spondyliosoma cantharus
CAATATTGACCTTGAAGTTGAAAAAGGAGCCTCATATAAGAAACAATACTAAAATCAAAAGCCGGTAAAGTCACGTGAGATATTGCAGTAGCGGTCAATCTTAACTGTCATCCATGTTAAGTCACATTCGGAGATCGACACTTCTCCACTGGCAGGACGGCTGAGAGCGGAACAAGCTACTGCTAAAGTGAGTTGTTCAAAAACTTTCTTTTTAGTAAACTCAGTGTACAAACAATGTTCTCAATGCTCGTGTTCATGTGTAGAGACCCTGGTGATACTACGAGCAAAGTTTCATGTTGTGTCGAGCCTTCTTAGTGTTTTAAAAATAGCGATTTTGATGCTATCGCTAATTTGCCCCTTGCACTCCCATTGAAAATGAGTTTGACCCAAAAACGAAAATACGGTAAATCTTAAAAGTGCCTCTTTCGTCGTAATTATGCTTTTACACAAAGGTTTGACTCCTATACATTCACAAAAAAAGATTAGTTTGCATTTTGGCGAGCGTTTCGCTTTATGAGTGAGATCTACGCTTGCAAAAAAAAGAGACGATGTTACATGCTGTGTTTCTTGTTGAAGTTGTTCCCTCGAAGCGACTGATTGTGCATCTCGTCTAACATCTTATGACAGCGGTGATGTGTGCATTGGGTTTTATTGTGGAGGGATGAGTCAAGACCACCATCTGGATATCACCCCCTGCAATTATTCATCATGAGCAAGCAGTAATTTCTACTAACCACATCCCCCCTTTCTTAATCATAATCCTTGCCTCCGGTGCTGGATCACCTCCAGCCACTTTTCCATGTCCTGCTGTCTGCTAAAATCTAATCTGCGTTTACTTCTCTGAGTGCCTTATTTCTACACTCTGTGGACTGTTCGAAGAATAATAAAGATTTGTATTATGTGACAGCTGTATAATTTCAAGCACACATAAGGAGCTGCTTGACCTTCCGTTCCGTTCCGTTTTCTATTTCCGCTTTTTCCCTGAGGGTCGCGGTGATGTTGCCCCCTTTTTCAGGGGGATTTCTGGAGCCTATCCCAGTTACTTGATGGGCGAAGGCCAGGATACAATGTAAGCATCTCGGCCAGAGAAGACAGATGGTTTGAAAGAGGAGTAAAATAACCCATCTTTGTCAAACTGGAACAACCGTCTTTGAGCAGAGGAGGTGGCCTATGACACCCACCTACGATGCTGTACTGAGTTCCCTCACAAGACAGCCCAACAGCTAGCACTAGCAACCCACATGAAAGCTGGTTGAGTCAACAACCCACAAGTGGCCCTAACGACTCTGAAACTCAGAGCTCACACAGGTCTTTAAGGACTTGGTAAGGACACTCCCACACAGAGTGCAAGAGCCTACAACTCCCCTCCAGTTAGTTGGAACTGAAAAAGCCTCTTGGATGAGAGGTGAAACAAGTCCAGTTGCCTATGATACACCACCATACCAATACCATGACCTGGATAATAACTGAATTTTTATTTTTGGGTGAACTGCTTTAATTAAAAAGTACAGCAGTACAGCAGTACAGTAAATCAATAGCACGTGACAAACCAAGATTTAATAGATGTAATTAGTTCCTTACTAGGCAATAAACAAACAAAATTAATAGTTCACTTATACATAATGTGTTTTTAACTTTGTTTTCTTCTTTTTTTACTTAGAAATTACATCTAGTTTTTAGCCTTAACTGATACAAAGTTAGGTTTATTATGTCTCATTAGTGTACTCTTAAGTAAAGTGTGACCTTGATGGAAAAACTAAGAATTAAAAAAAAAAAAAATGCATATTTCCACAAGTGCAGAGAACATGCCTAATGTGACCTAATGTGTACCGCTTTAACTTCACAAGCTTCTCACCACATTCACACCCCTGCATTTTCTCCAAGCTAAGGGCAGCAATGTGCCTTCCGTTCAAACTATCCATCCATCTCGGCTCCGAATATAAAAGAAGAGTTGGGGAAAAGCTCTGCAAGCGCAAAGCAGCAGGGCCTGATGGCATAAGGGAGTTCAAAGTATGCACCACTAGCTGGCAAAAAAAGCTTTCCAGCTCCAATTCAAACTAATTCTAAGCCTTGAGCAAGTACCGCATCCGCAGGAAACTTTCAGTCAAAACACCCTTTAAAAGTCCGGCGTCACCGGTCTACAATGAGAGATGTGTTGGTCGTGGTGAATTTGTGCTTTTAAGAGACCCTTTTAACCACTTACCAAGTTATGAAATACGGAAACGCATTCAAGGGAGGAAGGGAGCAACAAAGCTTGATGCTGTTTGCGTTCATGCTAAATAAATGAGAAAACGTCACAAAGTACGATATATATATATCAATTTTATTTTCCATAACATCGTGTTTCAGCAGAACTGTACACATAATGCATATCTTTTTTTTTTTCTTTTTTTTTTACACACAGTTCATTTTGATGAGACTCAGTATCGCAACCAAGCCTTTTTTGAGTGTTGAAAGTTTTCCATTACATTCCACAGATTTTCCCTTTGGTTCATGTCACTCAGACCATCCTCCGGGCGTCTCCGGCCTGCACCTGTTTAGTGAGCTCTTGTCAATGATCATAGGTCGGAAATAACATCGGACAAGCATGCACATTCACACAGCCTCCGCGACATTAGACATTTACCAAGACACAAGACGTCGAACCGGCTAAACGCCTGAAATGCGTTTTTTTTTTTAAATTAAACGTCTGGTTCAATCCGGTGCCTCTTTACACCAGAAAAACTGATAAAACATTACAGCATGAACAGAAATTCTTGCGTAACGTTTGCCCAACCGAGGATTTTACTCCTGCCTCAATGAATTCAGGCTGCAGGCGAACAGATCCTCCCTGCGCCTAATGAGCTGCAGCCAATTAAGTGGCCGCTGAGTGTAAATATTTATCAGGTGAAAAGGATTTGTGCTTTGCAAACGTTTTAGTAGCTGTTTCATTGATGTTTTTTTTTTGTTCAGAGTCACAGTTCTCAAAGTGTAGATTCTCTTTTGTAAACACTATAGAAGATACATACCCAACTGCGTTTTCAATTTTTTTTTTCCTGTGGTTGGTTCGTTGTATTTCCCCTGACAGTGCGCTGTAAATGTATTCAATTATGTTCCCAAGGCTTATCATTTTATTTTCCATCTCAGTGCAGGTGCCTTGCGCATAATTCGATCAGCGCCGCATCCCTTTTCTGTCTTTCACTGTGAGCTGATGTAGTCGTGCTGTTGCATAACCCATTAATGACACACGCGACGGAAAAAAGAAATAAAAAAAAAAAACGGGGCTCTGTGTCGTGAGTGTGTCCAGACGAAAATAAAAGCGGACAGCAGCGAGGCTTTGGAGTTGCCACGTCTTAATCATGTGCCCACATCCCTCAGCGTTGAAAACCAATGCGAGACAAGGTACTGTAAGTGAAGTCGGAATTGTGAGCTGGAGGAGAATATTTTACATGACCTCTTTTACCTGCTTAGGAGGTTGCCAGGTTTCGACAGCGATCGAAAGGCTATGTAGTATTTAAAATCAAATTAGAGCCTTGATGAGCAACAGCCTTAAAGGTCCCATACTGTAGAAAGTGACATTTCTGTCTTTTTTGATCATAAAGCAGGTCTAGGTGTTAGATAAATACTTCTGTAAGATTGTCACCAACCTCGGCTATAGACCTTATTCACAAGACAGGCCATTGTCTTATGATGTCAGACTAGGTGTGGGAAGTTCAAGTGTAGCTTTTATAAGGACAATGTGCTCTAGACTGATTGCAGCCAATAAAAATAGATAATCAGACAAATCGTTGTCACTTCGCTTCTTCCTGATGAATCAGCAAGGACAATGGAAAGTGAAAATCCAGAGGGACATTGGGCCATATTTCAGCAGCTAATGTTTGATTGGAGAGGAGAGAATTAAATCTGAAACGCACATCTTGGAATTATTTCCTTTCGCCTGGACGCTGCCAAAATGGAAAGATTATATAAAAAAGTGGTTGAATGCAAACGTTAACAGCTTAAATCATGTAAAAAAAATTAGTAGATCTTATTATCTTAATGCCACTCTTAAGAATTGCATTATAGTCTGGCTACATGAATTTTTTATGAATTTGAAAAAGCCTGTGTTCTTTGGCCTGTAATTACAAACTGCATCGGTCTGCTGAAATGGCTGCTTTTTCATATGCAAAGTGGCTGCTTCGCTTGTGCCACTTCTTCGCCAAATCAGAGGTCACATGCGAGTGAATAAAAAAAAACCTGAAACTGAGAAATACGAGGGAATGTCTCTTTTTGGAAAATGTCAACCGCGCACAGACGACGGGGAGAGTGCAAGAGGGACTCAACCAGCATAATGCAGACATTTGAGAGTGTGTCGCTTCATTGAGCACGGCACTCTGAAGGATTAGCAGCACACAGAAACCGTAGCTTTCATCTTCCGAAGAAGAAACATGGTGATAACCTCTGCTGCTTATTTTTGCTGCGTGGTTGGAGATACTTTGCTTCTTCGACTCACACTCGATTAGAGTCAACAAAGGTTCACTGTTTTTTGACTCAGAAGTTAAAATGTTGTTTTTTTTCCTGACTTAAAAAAATCACACATAGCACAAGTACACATGCAGCTTCTGATGTGAGAAACACAGTTTCAAAAAATAGTGAATAAAAGTAATAGATAATGTTTGGTGTCTTTTTTCCTCAGAAAAACATTTTAGTACTGCCACCTGTCCAATTTGCAAACAGTTTTTCATTACAGGATTTGGCGGGCTGAACAATTGGACTATGTTAAACCCAGTGAGTAATTGCAGCAGAGTGGTCGGTATTAAAAAAACAAAAGGTGTGAGGATTTGCTGTATGTGGCTGAAAACGGCATTTTAATAACGTGTGGGTTGAAAAACACTGAACCCCATCAGCTGGCGAGCAAGGTGTCATATTTTCTTTGCACGGAGAAAAGGCCCCAAATAAAGGGTGCCGACAATGAGCGCGGGGAACATAAATGAACATAGTTACATCATCTTCACTGTAGGGTGTATAGAAATAAGCACAAAGGAGAAAAAGATAATATTTGTTCTTCTTCTTCTTGAGTCTCTTGCCTGAGGCCTGCGTGTGAACTTCTACACCATGCTGCAGTGCAAACCTTCTACAGACGACTGTCCTGAATGCATAAAAACGAAGCAGTATGGAGGCAAACTGAATGGATGTGTGATTGATAGAAAATATGGCACTTGCCATAATATTTAAAATTTGACACTGTTGTATTAACTGTAAGGCAGTACTTTTTGAATGAAAAAAAAAGACCTCAGACGACCCCGAGGCGTTTTAAATATTTCCCCCCAGCGAGAACTCGACAAAAGTGTATGTACACCTAACTGCTTTCAGCTATGCCCTTTTCTTTGGTTTAGATTAAAGTCTTTTCCTCCCTCACAGTGCATCTAAAACACTCTCCAGATGTTTGAGCATTGCCTTTTCCAAAAAACAACTACACTCTTTTTTTTAGCTTCCTTTTGATGTTTCGGCTCTCCCTTCCCCGCAACAACCTGGACAGCATTCCTGCTTCCCTGGTGAGTGAATGACCTCCTCACCCTGTGTTGTCAGGACTGCATACAGTGGTCACTCCCATTATTCATCTAAATTCCCATCTCTCCCACAAAAGCTCTGTTTCTATCCTCCTCTGCACCACAAATGTCATTTTTTTTCTGTTCCAAAGGTTCCTCCTCTGCTCGCAGTGCTCTCGCATCTGTCTTGTCCTATGAATATTTATAGTGCGACTTTGAGCTTTGCATCTGTTGCCATTCATGATCTATGGCTTTGCACAATTTACCCTGTATAAGAACACACAAATGTGCCACAAAATGCGGGGGAAAAAAAATTTTTTTTTGAAGGAACTAGTTTTGCCAGTCTTGGATATTTTGATTTTTGCAACTGAAGCTGATTCCGTTACTCCACACTGAGAAGCAAATGTATTTGCAGTGATGCAATATACATGCCAATTAAGCAAGAGGTTGTTTTAGATGCACTTTGCAAAGATACACTGTTGTAAAGTTAATGGAAAGATAAGTTAAGCATTATCCGATAATAAACTGTTGGGGGGGGGTTACCGAGCTTCATATATATTAATTTAAAAAGAAAAAAAAAACACATTTTGAATACATCTCCAATAACAATATACCACAGTTAAAAACCACACTAACACTAATTTACAAAATATGTCTTTGAAATGTCTTCAGACTCCCTTATATGGCAGCCAAGTCACTGCACATGTTTCAGACGACGACAAAATGTTCGGTAGGCACCCTGAGATGAGAATACAGATATGAGCTGTACCTTCTCAACAATCCACATCTTTCGAGACACGTTTCACTTTAAGAGGCAATGAACGTCACTCTTCCGTCAGAATAACTGCGACCGAGTGAGAGTACAACTCCTAACACTTGCCTTAATGTGCTCTTTTTGTTTTTTTTTCCACAGTGAATGCATCAAAATGTGTCCCTGGTGAATGAAGTTCTTCATTTTTTCGTAGAAATTTAATTAACAAAGATGAAGATAGATAGTTAAATTACCTGTGAAATGAAAAGCTAAACTTTTGCATAAGTATTTTCGAAATGAAGAATAAAAAAACTTGAACTACATGTGATGGAGGAGGCAGAGGAACCTGTGCCCATTCCTTATTGCTGCGCATTCACTAAATACATTTATTTATCCTCTTCCTTTTTGTCGGGGCTTTTTTTTTGTAGGTTTTTTTCCGACATAGAAGGCAGGACAAAATTCTGAGTCCTTTTTGTTATTTTGAGGCCTGAAGAGCAGCATCATTTACAGTAAATTGTCATTTAACTATGGATGTACTAAGGAGAGGGACTGTCCCAGTCTTAACTGGGTATAATTTAATACGCAACTGATGGTGGATGTCTTGGATCGTTACAACCACTGTGTTTTGAATTGCATAGCAAAGTGTGTATAAAGAATCATCCACGCTGCTGCACTTGGTTGTTTGGTGAAATTGAACATCTGATCGCAGAGTGACTTTGTTAAAAAGTTGACATCAGAGTATGGAGCTGTGTGAATGGTGACTGTCAGTCACTATCACCTGCACTGTGGAGTGATGTATTACTAAGATCTTTAGGTAGAAATACAAAAGCACCAGCGTCAAAATATAAACAAGTAAAATTACTTGTTATGCAGAATATTATATATATGGTATAAGTGATGCATTATTGTGTATGTCAGTTTAGTGTTGCAGCTGGTAAAGGGCGAGATATTGTCATTGTCAACTATTAAAAATACTACAGCAGAAAATGCATATACTGAAGTGCGGTACAGGAACCCCACTTAAATGGTAACTAAACCAATGTACACATTCAAGGGTGTTTACAGGTCTTGGGGAGTACTACTGGCTAAATTGCATTGTGGGTAATGTAGGCGCTACATTTAAAAAATGAAGAATGCTTGGAATATCTCTGGTTCTCCTGTAGTTGTTAAAAACTGTCCAGAAAGAGTCCAATGAGTTGTTTTTTTTCAAGGGCTGCAATGAAAAAAACAGAAACTGCTTTTCAAATCCTGACGCCTACATTACCCACAAGGCTTTATTCTACTTTTTTCACATATGCAGTAGTACTCCCCAAGACCTTTAGTGAATTCATATCTATTTGTTGTCTACACAGTTTAATATTTTTGAACATAAGCTTTAAATAATAAATAAATAAAATATAATATCAAAGGCATCTTCTCACAGTGACCTTTCCTATACATTGGTGTTGTAGTGAAGTTACATAATGGCCAAACTGCAGCAGCTGAGAAGTAAAGGTGATATTCAGAATGATGGATACAGCAGCAATAATAGATATGCGGGCGTCCTCTACCTGGTGCATCACATGCACCACTTTTTGGGTGGTGAACCTTCCAAAAAACTGAAAAAAGTGGTTTGGTGATAGTTTGTGACTAAATTTCCTGAACTAACTTTTTATGTTTTATTACTAAGTTTTTGTTTCTTGTTCTCTGCAGTGCAAGAGGGTCAGACCAGGCAGCATGAAGTATATGCTACTGCCCCATCTAGGTCAATGTGCAATTCTGACCACATCACTGTCGAAAACCCCGTCAGACTGACATTATACATGATAGACAGACTGACGATGTCTTCTCTTCTACTAATCTAGCATTCATTTGAGGCGAGTTGAACTATTTGAGGCTTCTGAAGTTACTAAAGAGAGGTGTATGCTTCCCAGTGGTTCCCCCAGTTTTGTGAAATATGCTCGAAGAGTCCACAGCAGCAGCAGACATTAAAGGATATCATATTTTTTCATGAAATACCATTCAGATGTTTGTTTGTTTTTTAGTCAGAGTGAAATGAAACTGCAAGGCATGGCTCAGTTTTCTCAGTGCGTAATGAGATCTCTAATATATGATATTAATATATATATAAGAGTTCATCCATCAAAAGACAAACATTGAAGAAGTCATTATTAATTTAAAAAGTCTTCAAAACTTTACCAAAAATGATTAAAAACGATATTAAAGGAGACCTATTGTGCTTTTTTCGATTTCTTCCTTTCTTTCAGTGTGTTATAAAGGTTAGTGTCCGTTTAAGAGATGTTGAAAGTTAAAATGGTCTGCACCAACAGAAGCTCCTCTCTCCCACAGAAAACACTGCTCCTGAAACGCCTTGCCAGGAGTTCCGCCTTTAATTCTGTGACTTTCTGACATCACACTCACACTGTCACTGTGTCATACATTTGCATATATTATATATGCTCAGCAGCTAGTTTGGCAAGTGAGAATTGATTTTAGCACAGCTCTGTAGTTGTTAAAGGTGCTGGCTTAGGCATGTGTGAGCTGACCAATCAGAGCAGACTAGGTTATAGGGAAGAGGGTCCTTAAAGAGACAGAAGCTAAAAACAGAGCGTTTCAGGACTGGACAGTACGAGGAAAGGGATGTGTTTTTTGAGCACTAACGCATGTAAAATGGTGAACCTGAAAATGAGCATAATATGTCTCCTTTACTGTGTTCAACTGCACCTTGTTCTGATTAATGTCACCCAACAGAAAAACTGAGCCATGTATTCCAGTTTAATTTGTCACTTGAAACTCTTTAGCTGCACAACTGTCTGAATGTCACATAAAAACAGGAATTACCATTTGAACAGGCTCAAGACTCCAGATTTCATTCTTTGTTTGTGCGATCTCTGACTGACTCATTGTTGTTGAGCGGAGGAGGCGGCGACTGCTTGCTCCTCATGCTCCTGCCGTCCGTGGCGGCTCGGGAAGTCTCTGTCACAAAAAGCCGAGTCACCCACACGGAGGTGACAATGCGTTTGTACTCGTTCCTGAAATTCCTGTTGAGTAAGCCATAGATGATGGCATTCAGACAGCTATTAAAGTAGGCCATGAAGTAGCTGACCACAAAGAGCCACTCGGGGATACGGGGGGCCACGCGGGACGGATCTATGGCCACCGCCAGGCCGATCAGGTTGAGTGGAGCCCAGCAGATGGCGAACAGCACAAAGACCACAAACATGGTGATGAAATTCCGCAAGTCACTCGGCCGGAGGCGGGGGCTCTCCTCTGTCTTCACTTTACGTCGCACCTGGGTGATGAAAACACACAAGATTCGACTGTAAAGAATTCTAGGAGGCTGCTGTTTTTTCTTACAGACAAAACTAGACAGGCACTCACACTATGCAGTGACATGCACACACACAGGGATCCACACATAGACCCACTCCAGGGATCTTGTCCAACTATCTGCCTGTCAAACATGATATCTCAGCTGAAGTCACAGGCACTGACTTTTTGCCGTCTTCAGAGTTTGTTTTGTGTCTACACAAAACAAAGTGCTCAACTCAACGGGTACATTTCAAAAAGGATTTCAGTGATGGGATGATGTATTTGGTTGGTGGGTTTTTGGCCTTTAAAAAAACAGTCACAGACTCATTGGAGAAAGTGTCAACAATTAAAGTTCAAAATGTCAGAACAATATTTTCTATATATCAGGTCCAGGTCCTGTCAGGGTTCACCTTAATGTTATAGCTGTTATAGTTTGGCCCAAGGCTGTTCTCTGCAACTCATGGCATATTTGTCTTTGCTATTAAAAAAAAATCCCTCCATACTATTATCTGTGTGCCTGCAAATACATCAACAACCATGTGGAGAAGTAGAGACGCAGAAGACTGACCTGAATCACAAGCACCCAGATGCGTAGATAACAGAAGGTAACCACTGCGATGGGAACGAAAAAGTGAACCACCACTACCGCCACGGTGTAGGAACTGCTGACATTCTGGGCGAAGGTGCAGGAGTAGACCCTCGGGTCGTAGCGCAGGGAGCCGACGAAGAAATTGGGGATGATGGCCACTATAGTGAGCACCCAAATTAAGGCAACAAACAGCAGAGTGTTGCGATAGCTGTACAGCCGACTGTAGGAGAATGAGTGACAGATGTAGCAGTATCTGTTCACTGCGATCCCAGTGATGTTGAAAATGGAGCCGATGACACTCAGCCCCATGAGGAAACCACTGACCTGCACAGAAAGAGAGAGAGAGAGGGTGAAGTGTTTTCTTTCTGGTGCTGGTGTTAAAGTGAATCATGCGATCACCGATGCGGTCTTACCATGCATTGCGTGTTTCCCAGTGCCCAGCCGTCGTGGAAGAGGGCGTACAGAACCAAGGGGTAGGGGTAGAAAGCTACCACAAGGTCTGCGAATGCCAGGCTCACCACAAAGACGTTACCTGGACAGAAAGACACACAGAGAGACAGGCTCTTAAACATATTCGCAGCAAATATATCTGTCGCTGGTTTACTTGTCACAATGATCTTGGATGGTGCCCCTGCAAAATAGTGTCGGGATAAACTTTCTTTGTATGGAGGGAGGTGAGCCCCGGCAATGAAATGGCTCAATCCCTGCAAAAGAAAAGGAAACAGCTGCTAGCTTGTTTTTGTACAGGTTAAAGTCAGATCAGAGGTTGCTCGAGCTTGTAGGTTGTTTTTGTTTCACATAGCGATGGAGGATTATATATTATATTCAATATGTGGAAGAAATCTCCACAACCGACATCTCCAGAACTGGGCAGGTTACACTTAAAAAATCAATCTAGATTCATAAATAGCACTACAGGCAAGAGGAGAAATATATAGTTTTCATTTTGTGGTGAACTGTCCCTTTAACACTGGATTCACTACAAATGAGCTCTGATGGTTCGGACCCTCATCTTCTCATCTCAGCCCCGATGATTTTGCTTGCATGGGATAAGTACGTCCAACCCCGGTGGCTCATTCCAGGCACAAGTGGCAGTTACCCACTTCTGATGATATTACATTTAGATTGCTCACATGTTTTGCATATAAAAAAACTGCATTCACGTTTACATGCACTCACTGGCTGACATTATGTTACAAATGTGCTTCTAGTGTTCACCTTTGCCATGTTGCTGCAGCGCAATTATATATCACTGAAGCTACCTGCTGCAAAATCGACTAAAATATGGATGAATAAATATGGATGGCTGCACATTCCCTGATTTAATTGTTCTTTCGCTGACAATAACCCAAAGTGAGTGATCCAAAAAAATGCAGCTCAAACTGAATCGGTTTACACTGAGTATTGTCCTAATCTAGCAAATACTGGACCTGGCAGTTTTCGATACACTTGGAGCCTATCTCAGCTTGGCCAGCTTGGTGAGATTGTTGGCAGAGAAGACTGAGATTGCATACCAGAGGTTTCCAGCCTCTGCCCCGCACCCTGGAAAGTTTTATCAGGGCTGGCAGAGTTGCTGTGTTTTGACAGAGTGGAGGGACAAGTGTGTGGACACAGCCCTTGAGCCTTTGCTACACTGGGGCATGCAGGTCCTTTTTCATCTCGCTGATCCCCAGCCTGAGTGTGGGGGTACGTCACAGAAATAAGCCTTAGTTCAGGGAGTGCACTGTCGTTGCATTCATTAATCGGCATCAATTCTTCAGCTCCAGCACTAGTGCCTCATTCATCGACTAGGCTAACTTTACTCAAAATCTAGGCATTCCAAATATGACCGCGTGACCAATCACCATAAAGTAGGCGCTGTATTCGTAGGAGATTTCAGGAGTGTTTGTTGGAAACATCATGGGTGCTATTTTAAAGTGAGCACTGACAGGTCTTCCTGTGTTCCAACGTCTAGGTCTCATATATATGGTTCAACTCATGTTTCACCTACAGATGCCCGCAGAGGTCATTTAGCAGAGTGCCCTCAGTTCACAAACAACAACTACTGAGTGTCCCAGACCTTGGTGGGAGGGGAGGGAGTCCTCTTGTGTGTCATGTTGTCAGATGTTTCTCGGCGGGATTGGGGATATTGGGTGATATTGCTGTGTCTTGTGTAATCCATCTGCCCGAACCATGTCAGAGGTGCATGATGAAAAGTGCACCGGAGCTTTATTTATAGCCAAGGACCTTTGAAACCTTTTTTTTGTAAGTGCAATATGTGCACATATGGCTTCTGTGTGTGGTTGTTGACCTTTCATTGGGGAAATAGCGTTGGACTCCTCTCCTCCATCAGTCAAGTGTCATTGCTTTGGTACAGATAGATGGGATTTGACTGGTGATGACCGAACACAGGCCCACCGCAATTGATTCAATGTTCTATTGTTCAAACATTTTTATTAAAAATATGTCACACAAATGCACAAATTGTGCAACTATACTTCTATTCCACATGTAGTCTTTAAACTTATTAAATGGTTCAACCCCTGACAAAAAAAAGGCACACAGAGTGTAAAACTGCAAGTCACCACCTTACTGATTTCTGAACAAACAACACAAATACAAAAGAAATTACACAATAAAAATCTCCTTTTTTCATGATAAAAGAGGACAGAAACAAAAAATGTCCTCCCAACGAGCCTTGGGACAAACCAAAACAAACTATCACACAAGGCTTATAGGCCCTGAATGTGAATGTCAAACATGATTGCTTCGAGACAAACACCAGGGGGAAAAATTGAATGTGTTCTAATGCACTTTGACAACATACCCAGGATATTTTTTCCTGCATAAAACGAGATCACGCCTATGTTTGAGGCCTCCTTCTATAACGGTGTCATTCTTCTACTCCAGTCTGAAGTTGAAGTGCATTTTTGTTATTTGACATTCTCAATGACGACCCTGGAACAAGACACTTCAGTTCCTCTGTTGCAACAGCTTGCAAACAAAAACTGATCTACTTTCCTCAACCATATCAGTTATAGCATATACATATAACAACCCACAGGTCATGTATATTATTAACAATGGAAGACTGGGCTTTGACCTAAAATCTGCAGCATGAGTTATTTGTCTTGATATTTAAAAACAATTTCGAGTATATTACATCTCGAGTATAAATAAATGTTGATTTAATACGTATTAATTGCAGTGTTCTACTGTTCCATGACCTTTTCCATGACCTGCAATGTGCATTTGTGATGACCAACATGATGCACAAGAAAGAAGAAACAGAAAGGCAAACCTGTCTTTTGTCAATGGGAAATGAATGAATTGCCAGCAGCTCTATGTATCTATAGCTAAATAGTACTGACAATGCTTACATGCTGATACGAAGCAGGTTTTCTGTTTGACCAGGTTCACCATTATAGTTTAGCATGTTAGCATGCAAACCTACACTAGTACGCACTAAACAGGAAGTGCACTGAGGCAGATGGAAATTACATTTTGTATTTGGTCACAAACCAAAATATTGGTACAGATGAAGTAAAGTTGAGGGGTTACCAGAGTTATTATGCGCGAACATTTAAACCAACGGTTGAGGCGATTCACAAAAAAAACGAACAAATTTGGATGTCATGGTGTCAAAAGTTGAAAGAGATTGAGGTCCTCAAAGTCGGACAGCAGCATTGCCATCCCAGAAAACTGCAAAACAAACCAAAAATATATTCCTGCTTAAACACACAATGAGTGACTCAAATGTACAATCAGGAAATGGTTTTCTTTTTATTTAATTAAATTCATTATTTTCATTTAAAAAAAAATCAGTTTCAGCACAGCAAGCACATGACACAAGTAATGACACTCACCAGGGAATTCTAGCATCTGTGTAATAATCGCTTAACGCAATTACCAGTTATAGCTCAGCATGTGTTTGCCTGTCTGTCTCACACTGGATGATTTTTAAGAAGCTCCTGTCATCAAGAGGGAACAATTATTTGGAAAATTGCGGCATATTTGACTCAATCGCAACCGACAAAATGTGTTGTTAATAAAAATGTCTCGGTGCCGACAATTACATATGAGCCGCATTATGTCAAATGCACCATCGTCAGTTCTAGTCCGACAAGACTTCGTCGTCCAACATTTTTCATCCTTTCCGGTGTGTTTGAATAGAAATCAGACACGTGAAGCGGAGAGAAAGCACATACAGATGAATGAAAAGGGGGATGATGTTCTTTCTGAGTTTTTTTTATTACAGGGCTCCTCAAACTTGATGAAGCAGAAATGATCTTTTGTCAACTGTGTGTCCCACTTTAATGAATAAATGAGGTGATGACAAAAGGCACAGATACAAAGCATGGAGGTGGATGTACCCATGAGCCTGCGCTCACATGCACATGAAGGGATACAATAAACAGAGAGCAGCTGCTTTTGCTATAATCTCTCCTTGAGGCTCCAGAAGTCTTGATAGAAAGGGAAGCGTTTGAGAGTCAATATTTACCTTCCATATGCGCCACAAAACATAACTTCACAAGTTCTTCCAAAATGCCTGCCATGAAATATTCGAGCTTGTCAGGTTATTTTTTCTTTTGATGCCACATTATGAATATTTGTTTCAGTTGTCGAAATGTTCTTGTTCTTGCAGCGTGATTGCATTTATTTATTTATTTATTTATTTTTTGCCCGTACAAATACGCGCTTCATTGATTTGGATGCATGGATAATAGACCTCGTTAAGAATTACAGCTCGACTTTTGGGATCATTAACTTTTAAATTTTTTTGTATTGGATTTTAAAATGCATGCTCCAACAACTGCACTTGGCAATCAACGGCCATTTCGAGGGATTCAGTGCAATGAGCATTTTAATCACGGTCGTTAGGTTCAAATCAGGCAGTAATACTTTTTGAAATGGTTCCAGTCTGCAAAAAAAGAGTTGGCCATCGCTCAGTCAAAGTTAAGGCATACAGACAGGTGCAGAAAAAAAATATCTTTTTTGTTAAATGTTTTCTGGTGATGGGGATTCTTTTCAACTCGCTTCAAATTAATTCATAAGTTATTCTCTTACCTTCATAGCTCAAAACCAGACGACGTTTTCTCTTACAAAACGTTCTCGACTGTGAATAAAGCTTTTTCTGCCAATAATGGGAATTCGATTTTCATGTAGAGCTGAGTCACCTCGTGCGGAGCAAAGAGTGGTGCATATCTGGAACTGTGACAGCTCAGCTGCACATTCTCCAGCTTCAAAAATGATTCGGACAATTACTACACAGCTGTTGGCGGCATGTTTTCTTTTAAAAAAGGCCCCACCGCCACGTCTAAACCATGAAATGTCTGACCTATGAAATGACCTCTGGCACTGCCATGAGAAGTAGCTAGCGTTACAGGAACTCCTGCGTAGCTGCACAGCTGTGGTGACGCTTGTGCTCGGGCATAATTGCGCACTCAATCAGATTTCAGGTAATTTTGCCAAATTTGTTTTTTGTTCAGCGTTATTGTATAACAGAGAGGTAAGTGGAGGTGCGGTTATGTTTGGTCATGAATATGAGGGTTGTTTTCTTTGTTTGAGAGGTAATGAGCATGCACTTAGATTACGTGACGTTGAATTTGTTCGGCGAATGTCGCGAGATGTGGAGCCGTGACTGCTAAATAGGCAAGCGAGAGGTGAAGGAGTTTTTTTATCCAAGCGCGCAGCTAATGGTTGCGTATCCACAAAAAACAAAGCAGATGGGTGTAATTATAAGGAAAAATGATAATCATTAAAAAAGATAAATCCTATCTGTGGTAGATCCCTGCAGCTGTTTATGACTCCTCTGACCACGCAATGCTGTTAATGCATGAGGGCTGGATGAGCAGCAGTTGCCACATGTGCACCGGCTCTGGCAGGGGACCCAGGAAACCTGAGTCCGCGGCTGCTGGCCCCCCTTTCATTTTCTCTGCCATGAGCCTGACAAAGAGCAGCAGCAAACAAGTGTGTCACATGTGGGACGCACACATAGGCCCCCGCCGACACACCTGTGAGAATTTACCAACCATCTGTTCGCTAAAGCCGCGGATTACGGTGATGATCGCATTTCATAATTATTCATACTGTAGATGAGAGTCTGGGCTTAAATGCTGTAATCTTGTTCTCAGGGTTTGGAGCAATGTAAACTATAGTTTGGTCGCGCTACAACTTAATTCACCCAGAGGCCCCCCCAGGAATGGGGGTAATTTGGGCAACCAACTGTTCAGAGACCTTTGAGTTTTTTTCTTCATTTCTAGATGAAAGCCTGCACGCAGTCTGAAGTGTTGGATTTAATTTGCAGGAGCAACCCATTTGGCTGCACCAATCAAAGAGGAAATGAACAAACCTGCAATGTGATACCTCATTACACCTAATGGGCAGATTGGATGTTAAAACTAAAGTTTGCACACTTCTTCACGAGGTTATTCCCGTGTCCATGACTGCACGTGGAAATAGTAACTGAGACATAATCTTCTCTGTCAAAGGAACGTGTGAATGATCATCGCAATAAACAGTATTAGATCCAAAAAGGATTTTATAAATTTTCCATCCATGTCCGCGAGCATTTTTCCTGAGGGAGAGAGAGATTGCAATGATTTGCCTCTCATTTGCTTTTTTTTTTCTCAGTCCGCAGATTTGCCTTGTTTGCATTTAAATTTGTTTTCAGTGGAGGAAACGTGGGGGGGG
>OMLP01020548.1:18232-36562 GCA_900302685.1 Spondyliosoma cantharus
CTGGACTCGTCCACCGGTACATTTTGTCTGAAGTGCAGCGAAGAAAAAAGTCATCCTGGTTGAGTTAATGGGAATAAACAACCCCAAGGTAATGCTTTAATTAAGAGATGTGACTAGTCCTTCCAATTTGACTCTAATCGGCTCAATGAAGTCAAACAGGCATATGCACATTTAAATGGGAAGTTGATCAATTGAAAGGTATGTGCTGGACTCGAATAAAAAAGACCAATAGGATAAAAATGTGTGCTGAAATTTAAGCAAGAACAATGATTCAAAAGTTTAATTAAATCTTCAGGGAGCCCTTGTGTTTATCATATTGTACACGCCTCGCTTTTCTCGTTGACTTACAGTCGTCTTATTTCATATCTGGACCAGTACCAGTGTTTTCTGATCTACTGCTCCTATTTTTTGGAGGAGAAAAATCATTCCTTCGAGGACAACAATGGAAACATATTGGCCAGAGAAGACAGATGGTTTGAAACGGGAGTAAAACAATCCATCTATGTCAAACTGGAACGACCGTCTTTGAGCAGAGGAGGTGGCCTACGACATTACTTATCACCCACCTACAATGCAGTACTGAGTTCCCTCCCCAGACAGCTTAACAACCATTCACACCTGGGCTCACTTAGCCCACACGACCCACAAGTGGCCGTAACGACTCTGTAACCCGGAGCTCGCACGCGTCCTTAACGACTCTGTAAGGACACTCCCACACACGAGTGTAAAAGCCTGCAACTCCCCTCCAGTTAGTTCGAGCTGAAGAAGCCTCTTGGATGAGAGGTGGCACATTGAGTCCAGTTACCTACGATACAGCGCTCAGAATAATTGCTCCTGTCATTGCGTTTTTGTGACATTTGTGCAACTTTCATAGATAATATACTTGGTTAATGTTTAAGTTTATATTTAAAGGAAATAAACTCTCAGAAAGAAAAGAAATAACAGTTTTGACATCTGTGTATTGTGTTGCAGGGATATCTACTGAAGTTAGCATGCTATCCGGCTAGTTCCTAGCCAGACTGTAATAGGTAGCCTGATGTTAAATCAAATTCAATTTTATTTAATACAGCCCAAAATCACAATCACATTGCCTCAAGGGGCTTTACAATCTGTACAGTGAATGACATCCTCTGTCCTTAGACCCTCGATTCGAGTGAAAGACCCCTTTAACAGGGTAAAAAAAACGATGGAAGAAACCTCAGGTAGAGCGACAGAGGAGGGATCCCTGTTAAACCAGGTCAACAGTCCCCCGGCGCTCCAAGCTCCCGGTCCGGACAGAGTCAGCTGTGTTAGCTGCTAGCTGCAAAGTTAGATGAGCTTTAGAGCTAAGGCAGCAATTACACAGGTGATATGCTGCCCCCTGTTTGTTTGGAGGACAAATCTAACAAGTGGCCCGATCTTACATATTGCACCTTTAACAGATTTTGCAGTGCTAAAATACATACATGGAAAATATTTCAGTTTTTGCCCGAGACAACATTCCTACGAAGCTGTTTACCTCGCTATATCTCACTAATATTCCTGGTGACACAATGACCTATTTGTGCATATCTGAAAACCTGATGATATCCACGTCTTTTATCATGTTTAAAAGTAGGTGTGTTTCTACTTCTGACCAGAAACTAGGAAGCCTTGCAAACTTCGCAACGCACAGAGCTGACCATAGACAGGCAAGACACAGTGTATCTGTCTGCCTGTCTGTCTGTGACAGTGTGGTGTATGTCCAGAGATATCCCACATGCTACATTTGCGAGCAAACTTTATTCGATTATCCCAACAGAATATGCAGTTTACATGATCCCTATCCAATCTGAGGAACAGCGGGAAGTTAGTGTGCCTGTGTACTGTAAAAAGACTCCCTCTATGCCTTTTCAAATGGTCCTAAAATCATCAGCCTTAAACAGGCCACCTGTTGCTAGTTGGGCACAGAGTGCAGCAATCACTTAGATTTTTATGTCTAATTTAATTAGATAATGACTGAGACAGATTTCTACATGCAGGTTTATGTCTGTGCAGTGTGTATCCTATTTTTCTTGTTTCATGTCATTATAGTCAATTGCAATTTGGGGCTGTGGGGGTGGGGGGGCAGCATCTTCTTCTGTGCGACCACACACTGTTGGCTATAAATTAATCCTAAGGGGATGAGTTCATTAGCAGTCGCTCAGCTTGAAATATTATTGGCATTTGAATGTTCCGGATTTCAGTGGGGATTTCTCTCTCGGCCTTACCTAGGACCCATGCAGTGGTTTAATCCAGTTAGAGCAGGTCCAGGAGTACATAAAGCCACTTAGGCATTGATTGGCGGAAATTGGTTGTTGATAGTAGCTTGCTGTGAGGGTCTGTTATTTCGTTTTTTTTTGTCATCTTATGCTCCTTGTTAATTTTTCTCTTTCTGCTCCATTGTAATTTCGGGGTAATAAAACAACTGACCATTTGCACTGCCTCCATCTTTTTTTTTACTAACCTTTAGTGCCAGGCAGCCACACTAAAATCACTCATCTATGTTGAGTTACAAACAGTAAATAAGCCTGCAGACAGACTATAGTTCTGTTTTTAAACCACACAATGGTTTGCTTTGGTGGGTCGATGTTGTTCCAGATACTGGTAAAACAATGAAATATGAGCCAGGCCGTGGACGACGATCCTCGAAGGCAGGATTTAACAACTCTGGAAAGTTACCCAGCTGCTATCATTTCATCTTTTCTCACAGATAAATGGTGGAAGTGTGTATTTTCAATAGTGTCACGTTGCAGTCCAGCAGTTTACAAGCTTTCCTCCAACTTCCAAGAGTCAATTAACACCGAGCTGAAAAGCAGTGTCACCGACCTCCCCCGGCTGAAAGTTTCAAATCCGTTACACCTGTGATCACCCCCTCCAACAAAACGTGTGCTCCATCACCTCTATCAGTGCTACATTGCAACAGCACTTCAACTGTTGGAGGAGGTTGGTGTTAAGTTACTCTTGTCAAGAGCTGCAGAAAAAAAAAAAAAAAATCATCGGAGGGAAGTGTTGTTGAATATTTTAGTAAATATGATTCAGCCTAGTTGGTCGGCTGCTGCTTTGAAACCAGCTCTTCCTTCAGCTGCCTCCCTCAAGTCTCTCTCTCTCTCTGCCTCCGTCGCCTCTCTTCAGAAGGCGCTGTCACAGATTATTTACAGTGTAAACAATACGGACCACCCAATGTGACGCTTCGTTCATAAATTACACTTTGCACTGTAAGTAGGCACAGTCGATGATTACCATGTTAAAAGTGTTAAGCAAGTAGCTCCGAGGCATCTAACGCAACATGATGAAATCAGCACTTCACAGTACAGGCAAAAATAATTCCAAATAACTTACATAAACACTAAAAAAAGAACATCTTAATGCACATTGTGAGAATAAAAAAAGTATGTTGTTGTTTTAGGAACTTTAATTTAAGTTTGTTATACATTTATATGCAATTTTCATTCCTGGAAAAGAGCCATTTCATGTGCCGCCACATCACTTTCCCATTACACTCGCAAAGGGTTTAAGTCTAACACGAAACACTGACCGCAAAAACAAACACAGCCCTCATGCCGTGTGCTCCGCGCTAATTAACTGAGGGCCAATTAAGGAACTGCCACGCAGTGCGAGCTTAGATTCAGGCGAACGTGCAAACCGACCGTAACTGCTAAATCACCTCCGTAATGATAAAGAACAACTTAAATCATGTTCAGTCAGGCACAAAGAAGGACGAAGGATGGTTCCCTCCTCAACTGAAACACTGAATGAAATGAATGCCGTATGTGCTCTTAAACAGCAGTAGAGGCAACAACAATATTTATTTATTCATTCTGACACACTATTATACATATTTTAATATGCAAATAAGAGATCTGCTTTGCCCCTTCACACAGACATTATGCATATTAAACTACAATCAATGGCAGCATTCAGTCGATGGGGCAAAGAGTCACGTTTCTGCCCTTTATGCTGCCACGCTCAGAGACAATGGCCGTGCTAAAAGTAACTTATCAAAATCATTCATCTCCCGGTTCGAGTGACCGTCAGCATGTGCCACTCGTGTTAATATTTATCTTTCCGATCCCACATTCATCTGAATACCAGTTTATGCTAAACAAGCTGTCCCAGTTTATGCAGATCCGCACGGGCAGCTTTGTGCAGCTGGGCTGAATTGCTTGCACATGTGCAAATTATGCCTCAAAATGTGGCTGCGTGCGTACATTAAATTATTCAAAGTGTTATCTGTTATGTGTGGAATGGGGGGAAAAGAGACTTTTTTTTTTTTGGCAGCGACAGTCATTTGTTTTGAGCCACAATCCTCTGGGAGATTTCTTCAAATATGTCTTCACAAAATTGATTTTCAGCGCGCAGCAACTACGTGACAAATGGCCAAAGAACGTATTTATGAAGTGACAATTCTTGAGATCAGTTATTATGAGACATTAAGAAATAACTTGATACTTGATACATGATACTTAACCAAGCATTACGGACAATTGTACAGACAATTATATGTTATTATATTATATGTTGCCATGGGTTTTGTGGTATGCTACTTAAGTTATAAAGCAATTTTATATTTATATAGTGTAGCAATAGTGAGAGTATGAAAGTGGGAAAAGACAACCCAGCCCCCAATCCCTGTGTTTCCAATTGGTATTATTGTTTTCCGTTTTCCTCAGCGCAGCAACTACAAAAAACACAGTTTATTCATTCATTTAATCTATAATGGAGGTGAAAGATATAGAAATTGTGCCAGGCTGTGAGCACGACCGCATCGGCAATCTGCCTTCATTTGTCCTTGGAGGTTTTGGGCCCATAGGCAGAAAAACTGTCTCATTATTCAATAGCCATTGCATTGTGCAAACTATACTTACTTTGTAATACACTGAAGCAAAAATAAAAAAGTGGAAACTTTTCACCCCCCAGTGTTTCAAGTGGTGTTAATGTTGGTGCTGCTGTCACAAACACAACCTGATCTCTTTCCATTTTCCTCAGAGTAGCATCAACTAACAGCACGGTAGTGGCGTGAGTTTATTCATTGATATAGTCAATAATGGAGACTGGGGAGATAGAAGTGGTGCCAGGCTGCCAGCCTGAATGCATCGCCAGTCAGCTTTCACTTTCTAGAGAGATTTCCTGCCTGGTAATAGACAAAATCGCATTGCGAGAGAGAGGTTTATTCAAACCCAAATGGTCTCGATATTGTTTGGCCATCACATCGTGCAGTCAACTAGACCAGCTACAAATACCACCAACGCAAAGCACACTGCATTTGTTTAGAAATTTCAGTGAAAAAAAGTGAAATTGTTGAAACTTAGTTGAGTACTGCTTTGCTCAAACAAGTAACTGTAGCAGGGGTAGTTATCAGGGTGGAGATGCAAGTAGAAGTAAACATGAGGGAGAGTTTATTTATTCCTTTATTCTTTAATGGAGGCATGAGAGCAGGTAGGCTTGTACCATAAGAACAGCAAAGTGAAGGCAAAGCTTTTAGGGACACAATCTAAACACTGATGGTGTCATTATTGTGTGGCCATTACACAGGAAGTCGACATTTACCTCATAATAATACATTAATGCAAAAAAAGTTATCTATTGCTAGATTAAACTGACATCCTAGAATAGTAGATTTGTCCCCAACATGAAACATGTACGGACAGAACAGCGATTATCAAGCATATTCGAAAGAATATAACTTAGGAACAGCACAGACTACACCAGGAAAGATGAAATGCAGAGGTAGCACATGGTGCGAACATCACACAAGATGATGCATCGAGCAGACAGATGGTTCTGTATCACATGATGAACGGGATAACATGACCCTATTACCATATACATGAGGGCTTGCAGAGTTGGAGTTACATCAGAGAAAAAGCTCGGTAAGAAAAACACTGTGTTACCTTTTATCAAATCAAAATATCTCTTTTTTGTTAGCGCACTTAGGATAAATTGGTCCCGGCTCTGAAAGCTACTTCCTTTTCAAAGCATAATGAGAGGAGACAGTGTTTGGCCATTGCATAATTACTCCTGCCAGTAGGCTTACATATGGCTGTACTGGCCTCAACTGCTGCAAGAGAAAGTCTGCATATGTGGAGGGCATCGGGTGGAATTACAATACAGTGTAGTGATGTGATAAAAAAATAAAAAAATAAATAGCCTGTCAGGTGAAGGGATGAGCGAAGGATTTACAGCTCGGGGTTTGTTGCACACACAGAAACCCCAAACCCTCGGGAAGTGTCTCACAAAAAAAAAAAAAAAAAATGTTTTTCTGTGTCACGGCCATGCTCAGTGACGCCGAACGGGTCATGAGCACACAAACCATTTAACTTGGCCTTGTTTTGATTATTTTCCTTTTGTTTCTGCAATATTATAAAGTAGAGGAACAGAATTTCACAAATGTATGCAAAGTCAGCCCTCACATTTTGAGCATCCTGTCGGCTCTGTCCTTTTGGCAAAATTGTCACTTAGAGACAATGATAATAATTCCAAACAAATTAGTTTTACAGCATTTTCAATAAAAAAAAAAAAAAAAAATCTACAATGAGTTATTGCTCAAATATATTCAGACAACACAAGACAGGATTTGCAGGCACGTAAAGACTAGAGTGATGGATAAAACTTGCTAAATAGCAACCAGGATTTCACATGATGACTTGATGGTTTTTGTAATTTGTGGTATCAGTGTCAGAGCCATTACACATTGACTAAAACGAGAGGATTTTTGCATCAAAGCAACACTGTGCAACTATTAAAGTCATTCTGGAGGAAGATAGTTGCTTGTTAACTCTCATTCGCACATCGTCAAATACCCAACTTTAGACCAAAGACTCAATTTGGCGTTTGATTTTGATTGGTATTTGAAGATCTGGGCATGAGACTGGCGTACCCTGCCACTTGCCCGGTGTTAGCTTGGATCGAGTCGAGCCCCCCACGACCCTGCAAGGGATGGATGGATGGATGGATGGATGGATGGATGGAACGAGACTCAAAAATCAACTACTTTCCTGCTGAAAGTTACATCGAGCTGCTTCAAGCTTCACGTAAAATGGTGTAAGCGGTGTGCAAACTTTGCTCAGTAAAATGTAGGACTGCCGTGTCAAAAATGACAGATTCTGAAGTGAAGATGGAGTAATGACTCATTGCGTGTTCGTGATTGCACGACGTAGCGCGTGTGATATCTCCCATCAGGCATTATGACTGTGCTGTGAGCGAGAGCCCGTATGAAAAAAATCTCCCAAAAATAAATACTGCCAGTTGATTTCTCATGATTTGTCAAACACAAATTGGCTTAGCGTTCGCTTGGAGAGCATCAGTATCGTATGTGTCTCTGACAAACCGGGGATGATAAATGTCAGAATATACTAGAACTTAAGCTGACTTAAAAAATCTCTCTGAGATAATTGACAGGGTGTGTAGTGTGAATGCAGTCAATCTGAATAACGGAAATAATAATTTGGAATAATCTGAATAATTTAGTATTTTTTTGTAGATTAAAGGGTATTCTTTTGAAACACACGAAACTGTAATTTTTGGGAATTATCATTATACACTGTTGACCTGTACAAAGAAATTTAAAAAATCTGTTAAACCAAAAAACTTTCACACAATTGCACCTCACCTGATTGTAACTTGAACTGTTTTCATTGTGACACAGTTTTATTAGAGTCAGAATCAAAGGTAAGTTTTCCGCAAAGCTTTTTGCATGCAAGGAATTTATCTCTCACTTAAGTTACATAGTGCAGAAACAAGTAAGAGGGGGGGCTCACCCTATTACAAGACACTGGACCATCCAAATGACGTTGAAGCCTGAGGAGCTAGAGACAGAGACAATCCTCAGGATAACCATCTTCAAAATCCAACAGTTTAGGGGCTGCAGTGAAGTTAAGGTGTGGTATTGATCAGAGCATCAAAAGTTTCAAGGACCCAGCGCTGGAAAGTTCAAGTTCATCCGATGTGCCAGCCATGTGCAATCGTGCGCACGGGTCAAACAGGAAGTTTCACCTTAAATCTTATCTTTTTGCTCACGTCTCTGCGCTGCTCGGAACTCAGCAACGTAAAGACTGCGCTGAGATGATATCAAAGACCCAGATAGTAAAGCAGGTCTCTGGGGCTCACGAGGCCTGTGAAAAGCCGGTGATAGAACACTGCATCTTATTTTGATGTTAATTGGGGGAGTGGAAAAAGTACTCTCGTTTGTACATGACTAGATCTAAAAAAATAAATCACACACAGTCCTCCTGCCTGCACCAGAAAATATATCACACCCAAGTGTTTTCTAAAAATGACAAATATGGCCTTTTTAAAACAGTGTTTTCCTGTCTTCCACAGTTATAATGGGCAAAGTCTGGAAAACATTAGCAAGTTGAACACTGGGCTACTTCTTCCACTCTGCTCTCGTGACAGCAAAAGGTTTAAAGAATGAGTAATTTTACATGTTTGAACAAGCAAAATATATGGCAAATGCATTTGCTGTCAAAATAGTCAAATCTGGCCCTGATACTAAAACTGTGGGGTGATTTTTTCTGGATCTTAAGCAAAAGAAACACCTTAAAAACACCAGCTTTTACTTTTCAGTGCACCTCATACATTCACACTGCATCAAAAGGAATTGCAAATCTTTCGGGACATTTTGCAACTAACTGCGAATGCCCAGTCCGTCTTGGCAGTCTATGAAGTCCAAATACAGCCACAAGAGTATGCTTCATCCTCACAGGACTTTGAATATCTATGCAGAATTTCACTGCAGTCCATCCTGCATAATTACAGTCTGGACCAAAATGATGGGCCGACCGACAAAAAACATTGCCACGGAGCATTCCCATCATTGTTTTTCCCTCGGTCAGATATTCAATGTGCATTTTTCGGGTCCAATATGCTGAAATCATCCACCTACAGCTTATAACCCGCTGACACCATAGTCAGTACACCACAACAGTGGCTGAATGGATTTTTACCATTCAAACAGCATTTAAAGAATCAATTTCCTTTTGTTCTTTTACAATTTTGAAATGCTTAGATAGCTCTCGTCAATCTCTGACAATACTTACATAGTGTACATCAAAAGACACACATATGTAAACGTATGACCACGGGATGAGCCCCATTGGGATCCCCATACTAGCAATGTAGCAAAACTTGAACTACTTCAGGCTCCGTTCATTTAGGGAAGAGATGTGCAGGCTACTGCTCAAAGGGGGCTGCACCATTGGACTTTGTCTTGGACGTTAGCAGCAAACTCATAGGACCAGAGAGCCCAGCATGAGGAGGGAGCATGTTTTAATGGATGCTCATGACTATATTGTGTCTACTGAACGCAAAGGTTTCTGCTTCCCTAGTGTTGCACTCGTTAAGTCTTCAAGTTTATCTGGGAGGAAAGTTTCAAAACTCCCGCTGTCACACATGTCGCCACTTTCCTTTCCATGCTGGAGTCAGCAACAACATTAACAGCATTTAAAGAATCAATTTCCTTTTGTTCTTTTACAATTTTGAAATGCATAGATAGCCCTCATCAATCTCTGACAATAATTACAAAGTTAGTGTATATCAAAAGACACACATACGTAGACAGAGGATGACCAGAGGATGAGCCCCATTGGGATCCCCATGCTAGCAATGTAGCGAAACTTGAACAACTTTAGGCTCCATTTATTTAGGAAAAGATTGGTGAGCATGTTTTAATGGATGCTCATGAGTATATCTACTGAACGCAAAGGTTTCTGCACTGGTCCTTGCACTGGTTAAGTCTTCAAGTTTATCTGGGTGGAAAGTTTCAAAACTCCTGTTGTCACACATGTCGCCACTTTCCTGTCCGTGCTTGAGTCAGCAACGTTCACAGCAGCACAGCAAATTACCGTAGCTTGAGTTGGCAAAGGTGGGCAACTGCAGTGCAAATACTGCCAGTCAGCTCTGCCTGTTGGTTCCCAGCAGTTCAGTCCTCATCAACTTGGCGTAAGGAGATGATGTTGCTGCTGCTACGCTAGCTGCTATCCAACTGTGGGCTGCAGCAACATCAGCTGAATGCTTCTCTCCCTGCCCCTTTTTTTCTGGATTGGACTCTGGCTTATGGAAAGCCCTTTTCGAGTCAGACAACATCGAATTTGAAGTGCTCTCTATAAAGACGAGAACAGACAGAGCCCAGCCTGTTTTTCTTTTGCTGCCATTCATTGATGTCAGAATACTGTCTGCACTGAATAATTAAAGTCAGCTCAGATGAAGCAGCTGGTTGGATTTAAAAAAAAAAAAAGAGGGGAAAAAAAAGTACATTGGTAAGTTTTATGAATGGGACCTGCCCAGATTTTTGAGAAGCCCTATCCGGAGAGTTTGACTTGCACACTTCAACATATGCAGTGTGTACAAGTAATATTGCTTTCTGTCATTGTTCAAAAAGCTAGCAACATTAAAGGAGTTACTGGGTTACTACTAGAACGAGTTTAAATGTTAGTAGTGTTCAAAAAACACATCAGTTTTTTCATACTGTCCAGTGCTACAGCAGTGCTTTCCCCCCTCTGTTTGAGCTCCTGTCTCTTTAAGGGCTCCCTTCCTGATACTCAGTCTGCTCTGATTGGCTAGCTCACACATGCCTAAGCCAGAGCCGCTAACAACAACAGAGCAGCTGTGCTTAACCGAGTCTGATGTGCCAAACTAGCTGCTAGACATAAGTAAGGCAAACATGTGACTTGGTGACTACTGACGAGGTGTTTCAGGAGCAGTGTTTTCCGTGGGAGAAAAGAGCTTTTGTTGGTGCGGGCTTTTTAACCTTCAAGTTCTTTTTTCATGCAAAAGAATATAAAACACTAAAGGAAAGGACAAGAAAGAATAATAGGGTTCCTTCAAAACTAAACAAAAGATAATGTTAACATTTTAGTAAATTGTCTTGTGAAACTATTTTTACTTATTTAACATTTCCTATTGCCGTATGCAAGAGAGGAACAAGCAACTATACCTGAAATCTTTGAAAGGAAGAAAATGGGCCTGGTAAAGGTATGATGTATTTTATATTATAAATATTTCTATACTTTTTCTTTCTAATCAGTAAACAGAAAGGAAGTGCCAGAATGAAATATAATATTACTAAATACTGCAAATGAAATGTTTGAACAACGGAAACAAGATGTTGTCAAAAACAGACATATTTCACCTTTTAAGTTGTTGTGGCGAAAAACCGCAGCGGTGAAATGCCTCTGTACACACGCACCCGCGACATTAGCATTCAAGTGGAGTCGACGGAGTTATGTTTATGTCACCTTGCAAATACATAGATGGAAACATCTGGCTCTGGCTCGTCTCTGACAGAAAAGGTTGTGTCACAGGAAAAAAACTAAAACAATGAGTGGGGAAAACGACATGAACCTAACGAAATACGCAGAATAGCTACTAGCATCCATTTCATATTCCATTGCTCATATCAAAAATATTGATTATAGCTTTAAATTGCAACAAAAAAAGAGGAGGACAAATATTTTTTATATCTGTAACAGGAGAACAACAAGATTATTAAAGACAAGAGCAGAATGATATTGAATCCGAGTATTTTTTTTGATGAATGTGGCTGGTAGAAAAACAATTCCATTTGGCTCTCTCTCATGCTCTGTGTGGCTCCGCGGTTGCTGTGGCACCATAAGCAACTGCTTAGTTCAGTTGCGCCTCAGGCTGGCTGTGGCTGTGGACTTTATAAAAATGTCACCGGCATGACGAATACATGGAAACAAGGTGAAACAGATTAAAGGTTTAAGTTTTCTCTTTGGTGCCGCCCCACCGGATCACGACGTTAATATAGCGGCTCTGACGAATGCTCGGCTCTCGTGGCCTGAGAGGTGCAATGTTTCCCACCAAGTGTAATTGAAAGCATAATCAGGATGGATTAATCTGCTGATCGTAACCACATCTCTTTTCCCTCACTCGCAGTGCCTTCATGCATCGGGTTCCTAATCGGCAACATGAATGGTTTATGTCATTTTTTTTCCCAGTCCATTGTCAGTGACTTTCAATTTGTATCTATAATGCATGCCACATTAGTGATGCTACTCTGGCGCTGGTTTTATAGCCTGACCTCGGGTGTGCACACAAATCAACACAGCATGAAAATAATGCTGGGGTCTGTCAATACGTTTTAGGGCCAGATTCCTAGGGAACAAATTTGTTTTTCTATCAGGCGTGATTACATTTTCTGTCTCCCCAACATGCACAGGTGCCACATATAGCAGGGATGCGTGTGACCAGCAGCGGCCGACTTCTTGTTGTCGTAATTGAAGAAATGCAGACTTTTGGCGCAGATGTCTCTTGGAAGATTCGCCGGACCTCCTCGGCTGAGGTGGGAGGGATGAGATGTTCCATCTGATTCAACGACAAGTGCTTTAATTAGACTTTCGATGGAAAAAGAAGTTGCACTTCCCCTTGGATTGGCGAGGAGTTAATAGCTAGCTACTAGATAATATTGCGAGACTGCTTTGAGGCCGCTCTTGTTTATTCAGACATGTGGCTGCAGGGAGTTTGACTAAGTTTAGCTGGCTCTTGGGAGCCTTGGCCTGTTTGCCAACTCACTGAAGCAAGTTATTGGTCAGATTTTCAGAGGCCACAAGGGAAATGGATCTTTAGTCAAATGTTTATCTAATGCATGGGTGTCAATGCAGCTCAAACCACCTCTGAAACCAGATGAAATCTTGCTGAATAACAAAAAAAAAAATATTTGTGTGCATCACAAGGCAACAAATCATGCATGTGCTCCGTGAAGTTGTCATCTGTTGGAAAGCTTTTGTTTGAGGGCCGAGATGAACTCGGGTCAGGACAATTCGCATTCAAAATGCACTTTGTGGACTCGTCGCCTCGAGCAAGCTAAACCCTCCGTATCTCCCCCCTCAACATTTAGGATGCACAACACCGGCCCTCACCCGTTTCCCCCCTTCTATTCCTTCACATTAAAAATGCCGTTCCGCTCAGTCTGCCGGCACATGCTGCCAAGCCTACCAGGCTGTGAGGTTTACCACACACACACACACACACACACACACACACACACACACACACACACACACACACACACCTCAGTCTGTCTCGGGGGGGTTTGTGCAATAGTTCAAAGTCTAGTTAGAAAATCTGAAAATAGAAGCTTGCGCAAACTTAAAATTTCAAGCATTGTCATATGTTACCTACAACACAAACTCTCAGACCTATGCTGCATGAAAAAGGAATATCCTCTCCCACCATTTCTGTGATTCTGTAAAATTGCATGTTCAACCCCTGCATGATCCTGTGATGCTGTGGCTTACTGGCTTTTCTACTGAGTACAGCAGGCAGACATTAAGTCTGGTTAGTCCTAGGAGATTGACCTTTGAAGTGCACACTGAACTGTAAGGCATAGCAGATGATTAAATCAGAAAGCTGTCTTAGCTCATCATTATAACAGTGAACATCGGGAAAAAACAAGCCTAGATTAAAGCTGCACTGCACAAAGGGAGGAACGGCTATTGACATTATTGATTGTGCAACCATAAAAACAAAAAAAAAATAATCAACCAAACCAGGCTTTTAAGCAAACATCTCTTTCATTATGTAAAATGTTTGTCTTTTCACGACATTACTTACAGAGTTACGTCCAGCTGACCGACTGCAGCCTTTGAAGGGCTACCATTTCTCTGGGCATTCTGTGTTTGATCAGTAAAACTTGGCATTTTGAAAGCACACCATTTGATTACTCAGACCGTCTGCCTGCTGCCAAGTTATACCGAATATGTGTGTTGTGAAACAGATGAACATAAAATCAAATGACATGTAGTCCCCGAGGAGAGAGCAGTGACTGCGTTTGATTGTTTTCTTGCCTGTGTTTACGCATTCTGCCGGTTTAACTTCAGTCTGCAAAGTGATTTTCAGTTAGGTATGTCCTAGGAGCCTTTTTTTCCAAATCAATAGTTTAGCCAAGTGAGCACCGACATGGATTTTTCTGGTTGAAAACTGGGTGAACAGTTAAAATGCAGCTATAGCATCATGTCATAAAAACACAAATTGATGTCACCATTCTGACAGTTTGTTCAGTTCAAACGAGACACAATATTGATAGTGTCTCTCCAAGGTCATATTGCCAAATGTACTCGATATGTATTTCAATGCATTTAATGTCAGAGGCTGTGTCCTGCCAACAGGACGCTTCCAGGACTTTGTGTTGGTTGTACACAGCTGTTACATGCATGCGCAGGTACTTAGGCTTAAAACCGGGCATGACAATACATTTGGTGTCAAGTCACCAGTGAAAAGACATTCAAAAACTGTTTCTTTATTACTGACAATTCACGGTTCTCAATTAGACCATACATGACATTGATATGCAATGCTGGCTTTTCAACCGAGAAATTCAAGTTTTCTCAGTCAGCCTCCAAAATGACGATAGACTGCTATTTGCTCAGGATGCAAAATGTCTCTGTTGCAAATCCTGTTCTAATCTTTTTTACTGCAGGTGTCGAGGATCAAACAACCAAACGTCTGATTAGGGAAACAGCCTCTCCGCCTTCGCAGCCTCACATTTATTTCTTCAGCTTTGTGGAACTTGATCCACAAGTCCTGGTTCAGAGTAGCCAGAATTTCAACACTTAAGGATGGTCCCATTTTACGATCACATATACTGCAGAGCTGCCTCCCGTTACGATGTACTGTAATCCTCCTCCTTGTTGGCAGCTCGCAGTCTATATAGTCCCACATTTATGAAATTTTATATGAAACATTAGAACGCGTTGAAATTATGTCTACACAAGGGTGTCACTTTATCTTGTGTAGGGCTCAGAGGAAGATTCAACACGTGATTTTTGGCGCTGTAGCTGGGGGGATGAGCGTGAGGTCAGAGTAGATCATTTTGACGGGAGAAAAGTTGTATAACAACACATCATAAGCCAATACAGAGTCCAAAGTATGGCAATTCTTGACCACCCAAGTCATCCATACGCATCATATGGTTATTTTAGATCATACTACCTTGCTCAGCATGACCTGCCCTACTCTGCCTCTAAATTGGCTGCATCCTGCTAAGTAATGCCCATGTGCACCTCTCACAAAGATTGAACAGAGGCAAGATGTCTCACGCTGTAGCTAAAATAGGGGTTTCAAGACACAGTGTGTAAAAGGGATGCTGCAGCAATGCACCATCTGAGAAAAAGAATGTGTTTTTTATAAAATAAAATTATGTAAACCCATTGTACTAGAACCCCCAAATAAAAGTATGAACCTGAAAATTAGCATCATATGAGGTCTTTAAACACCATGTCAATCAAATAATGTCAATGTAATATCTACTCTAGAAAGCACTAGTGCATGTCAGTCAGCTGCTGTCATTTGTTTTCATAATTCTTGGTGAAAGCTAAATTATGCTTTAAAGTGATGGGGACATGTCCCTAGTGTCCCCAGTGTAAATGACGCATATGTGTTTATGTAGACCACATTTTGTGTAGAAATGCAGAATGACTATGGAAAAATAGCTTCATGCTAACCAATATTGACTCCCCTTTAACCTACAACTGAAAAATATATTGAAATGATGACACAAATTTTTGTTTTGGGACACGTTGATGTTGTTAACCATTTTAACGAGTTGAAAAGAGGTCAAAAAGAGGTCTCAGACGTAGAGATTTATGTTACAATCCCGGTTGGTCCTCAGGGAAAACACTTTCACTCGTTGTCTAGTTTAAACGTTGTTACAGTTGTGACAAGAATCTTTTTTTAAAATGTATTTTCAAGGGGAAAATGCTCACCGGGAAGGAGTTAAAGTTTTTTTTTGTTGATTCTGGCAGCACCTGTGGACAAAAGATGTACATGAGGAGACCTTGATCTGACTAGCATGTGCATTTGTTTTAAAGAGCTAGCAACATTGAGAGTGAAAGAAAGACGTGAATTTTTAAAATTTTCTTTCCTTTTCAAACACAGCTGGTGAGGCAATGAGGTAACGCATCTATTTTTTGGCTATATAAGATTAGCTGCAAAAGTAAACTTTGTTTTAATGCTGTAAAATGTCAGAATACAGCTTCTTTCCTCAGGCTGTGAGACTCCTCAATTCATCCTCAGCGCTTGGCCATAAAAAAATTATATTTGTCATTTTATTACCCTTCTTACGCTTCTGAACTCATCCGCAAAAATATCAGTGTAACGAACGAATGTTTCAAACTGGCACAGGAGAGGAAAAAACACTTTTAATTAAGAAAACGGGTCATTTCCATTTTGACTCCGAGCCCCGGGGCATCTCAAAGCGGAGTTTCACAGGAGACCATGCAGGAGCTCAGATCAATACAGTTTGATTACGCATTCAATTCAGACTTATTTCAAATCAGTCAGAAACAGATGCTCCCTTTACACATATCTCCTTAATCCATGGTTTCCCTTCGGAAGAGACTGATTATAGGCCCACCTCTAATGAGATGCATCTTAACTGCTGCGGTGAATCGGAGATGACTTCAGGGTTTACCAGACAGAAAAACTAGTTGAAATGAAAACTAAACACTTTTCATTTTTTAATTGACTTTGAAGCCAAACACTGTCATAAATACCACTGACACAACACAACATTTGAATGATGTAGCGGCACCAGAGTGGAACACATCAAAGTCTAGCTCTCTTGATGCCTAGAATTTTTTTTATTTATTTTTTTTGCTGGAAATAAAGTCCGCTATGATTTCTTTGGCATTACGATGCGATATCAGTTGTGCTGTATGTTGGGTTTTCAGTTAAAACATCACCACTGTGAAGTTTACACAGCAGAGATGGACTAATCCCATCACAATTAAAGCGCAATCTGAGCCCATATTCCTATAAATCAAATATCAAATAACTTTCCAGATGCACTCTAAATTGATATCATACTTTCCACATTTGGCCTCTAAGCCTTTATGTACATCTACTATACAGCCTCCATCTACATCTCTGTAGGGTCGCGTCCAGGAGTAGATTAGGAGGTGGCACCCATCCTGCTCTGCTCTCTCTCCTTCTCCCTCTGCGTCTGCCTGAAACAAACATTCGGCTTGTTTGCTCGGTTCGTTTGCATGACAACACTTCAGCGCAATTGCCCCCGGCCCACCGCTCCCCCCGACCCTTATCCCATTCTCATTTTCTCATCCTTGATTGCCCTTAATATCTCGCGTCTTCCCCACTTCACCTCCCTCCTCCCTTCGTTCCCTTCCTCCTCCTTTTCTTGCAGCAAATCCCTCGCTCCTTCCTCCACCTCTTCACCCAACTGCTGCCGGAAGGGTTCTGAGAAAACTGTTACATAATGCACTTCAAATTATCACAATGCATGCATTATGGAAAACAGGGAGACGCGGCAGGCGTTACGGGGATTCGATAAGGATTGAGAATATCCGATCGCTTGCTTCGAAGATTAAATGGGTCGATCTATCCACGTTCATGGTTATTGAGATTAAAGAAAAAAATTGCTCTGTCAGTCACTGTATGTGTGTGTGCGCGCGCATATGTGCAAACTTGCGTTTGAGTCATCCCCCATCTGAGCACTAAAGTACTGATAACAACTGGGTGATTGTGATGACACATGACAGTAGTTCTTACATTGTCTCGGCTGCGCCTCTTCCCCTTTATAAAACAGCATCACTCTCCTGCTTTTCACAGCGAGGGGATTTTTGGTCGCCTCTTATCTAAATGTTGGGCCGTCTCTCTCTCTATTTTATAGCCTGTGTCCTTGTCATTTTTTTCTGGCTTTGAGCTGCACCCAAACCACTCCTTCCTTCCTCTCTCTCTATCTCTCTTTCTCTCTCTCCCTCTCTCTAGCCTCGCTCCTCTCCATCTCCATCTAGCTGGTCTGAGCTCCTCCTGTGCTTCCCTTTATCCAGCTGTCTGTGTTCGAGGGAATTACAGAAGTCATGCCTCACCCGAAAAGATACAGGAGTGTCTGGGGCACAGCTCAGGCAGGAGGTAGACTCCCAGAGCACTTAAAACTGCTGAAAACATCCCCAGCAGTCGTGTCCAACCTTCACTTCTGCCTAAATACTCGCTGAGTAGTGAGACAAAAATAATTAAAAAAATAAATCCCAGTAAAACCAGATGATGAAAGAATTATATGGCAAAGCCTCAATACATACAGAAAATCTCCCAAAGCACCGCAGACACTCTCCTCCCATGCATTATAGATCAGTGGCAACGCAGCTCCCCTATGGATACTACATGAAACGCTGTGATGAAACCAGACCGAGTGGCTAATATTTCTCACAATGTGATATATAATGGGATGTCAAATGCAATTCTAACGTGCAATTCTAAATGATTCAGCATCAGAAAAAAAAATGGATTAATTCAAATCAAACTAGCAACAGAACCCCTGCGTTTAATCCCCCCCCCCCTTTTTTTTTCCCTTTTTTG